>NJDD01001686.1:200895-223192 GCA_002245505.1 Calephelis nemesis | reverse complement strand
GGGGGTCGCGGGTCGAGGGGGCTCGATGTAAACCCACTTACAGGCGTAATTTATTACTTGCGAGATGTTACGACATTAGGTGATGCTTCAACTTTACACTGTACTTGTTTACTATGTTATATTAACTACACGTCATAACATATTGTAATAAATCTTTATGTCACAGAAAATGTATTAACTTAGGAAATTTATAGAGTTCTTATGAAATTCGTACAATTCTTAAAACAGTCAGGTTTATAACAACACTTACAACTCTAAACCTGCTAAACCGATAGTAGGGATATTAGAAAAAAAGTTTTTTCACGGTCATATCCCCGAAGAATAGGTAGAGGCACAACCAGGGTACCCACGACTAGCCGAAGATACTCAGTCCCACAATGTGATAAGTGGCAAGCGTATCGTCAACCGGGCACATAATATCCTATCCCGAGCAACATTTTTTTTTATTAGAGAATAGACCATCTGCTTTCCTTCCAAGCAGCTCGTAAAAGACGAGTATTGGCTTACCGCGACTAACACCGTGACATTTGACTAAGTGGTAGAGATTTGCAGCGACTCGTCCAGACTGGTACCACTGCATTAGCTATTCCTGCCCCCATTACGTCACTGCTTGGCGTTGACGTGTTACAGTTTATTCCGAGAATAACTTAAAGGAGTTAAACTTACTTTTGCTCGAACCCTAACATCCCGGCCTCAGGTTGGCAACGCACCATTACCACCTTTGGTGTCTTTAGGCGGCGTGATTTTTTTACCATCGGGAAACTCGTCTGCTTGTTTGCTTGTTTGACTTCCAATATTATAAAAAATGATTGGGATTGCACGGTTGCAGGCCGCCACGCATCATGATGATGGGCATGATACTTTAAACTTTGACGCGATGTTCGAAGGTGAAACTCAGCGGCAGGAATCAAACCAAACAGCTTCTTAAAATATTTTCACCGATAAATACCATAAAAATGACTGAGCGATATAATATCTCTATGCAACGCCAAACAATAAAGTCGGTAGGTAATTTCCTAATCAGGTATTAACGACTCGAGACGCTCTCCGTTCAATGCGGTCAAAAGGTAGGAGCTAGTGCTGGGAGCCCCTGCTCAGAGTTGGGAACAGTATTCCGTGATCCATGTGAGGAGGTGAGAAAGAACATCACTCAAAACATCAACGAGTACACCAAATTAGACTGAGGCAGTTAAGAAAACGCCCTCAAATCGTGGAGATACGACAAAGGAAGATCTTATTGTTTTTCAGGGACTAATTTCCACCAGATTCTGCATCACGAGTTTTAAGACAAAATTTTCCATTTATCTTAACCATTCTAGTACTACAAGTACTACAGTAGTACTACAGATTTGGAAATTTACGATTAATATATCAGGTAACAACAGGACAGCTAAATAAACATACCTTTCAACATAAAAAATATGTGGAAACCAAAGATTATCCTATTTCTATCTGCAGAGTTAGAAAATCATTACGTGGATTTTGTGCACTTTCGAATGTATCGTATGACATCGCCTCTCTGGTCTAGCGTTCGAGTGTTCGACATGGCTTATTATGTCATGTTAAAAAGAAAATGTGTCAATTTTATAATAACAGCAACGTTACCAGGGATTACATATGTATCCAATTGGCGTTAGCTTGGCCACAAATCACAATTAGGAACTTACTGTCTTTGTTTGATCGTACCTTTGCATACCTCTTCGTGGATACTGGCTTGACATTTTTGTTTACGTCAGTTTAATTCATGTGACAATAATGGCACAAAACACACAACCTAAGATTGTTCAAACTTAAGTTTGTGCCCGATAATTCACGGAAGCTGTTCGAAGACTCACGCTCGAAGTTCGCAACTGCGACCGGAGCGCTAAACGACATTAAATCACTATCGCCGACAACTTCGCTAATACACCGAGGTAAATCGCTGCTGGAACGTGCCCCTGATCTACATGCACGAGAAACACGTGTTTCCAACATGGCTGAAAATATGCTTTATAGTTTAAGCGCAATGTCATTTCCTAATATTGCTGACTCACTTGATTGTACCGGTCTCTCTTTTAGAAAGTCTTAAGTCAATTAACAAAGTCAAAATTAGAGGAGGCCGGTACATTAGAGAATATCACGCCCCTATCCCCGAAAAGGTAGGCAAAGGCACAACCAGGGCACCCGCGACCAACTGAAGACTCTAAGTCCCACTATGTATCGTGGCAAGCCTATCGCCAACCGAGCACTTATCCAGTCCCGGGAAACTTTATTTTTGTTAGAACTAGTGATATCATGAAGTCAAGTCCAACACCGGCACCCACGTTTCATTTTCTTATATATAATGTACAGATTGTAAATATGTCTACATTTCCTTGTTTTTTGTTGTCTGAACGGGGAATCAAACCCGGGAGTTCTCGAGTCCCATCATCAGCAATATTAGGAAATGACGTCAGTTCTTTGTTAGGGTGTAACCTCCAATAGTAGTGTATACCATGATAAATGTTACATAATAATATGAGGTGGAATTAGTCCACCTTCATGTGAATTTGTTCATAATTCTCGTCTATTTACTATCAAATAAAGGTTTCACCAAACACTTCCTTGCCCGAGGGTTATCGTACACGCCACCAACCATCCATGAGGTTCAATTCCCGACGGGGCAAGAGATGCCTTTGTATAATAAACAATGATGTCGGTGTTTCCGGGTCGGTATGTTTATTATCTTTATTACAGTATCTATTCAAGTTAACACATGCAAATTTTTTGCTTATGTTGGGGTTCAATGTGTGTGCTTTGTTATAAGATATTTGTTTACATGTGTGGGTTCATTGAAAATATTGCTTCAGGGTTTTGGGTTAGAAGACTATTTTTAAAATAAGAATATCTAGTAGTATTTGCTCCAAAATTGGTTCAGCCCTGTGAAACTGCTTTTACGTAAAAATAAATAAACAAAAATTTCAGAAACTACTATTTTGGACTCAAAGGCATTTTTAGCTCCAACAAAGAGGAGGCTTTTAAACACAGTGAATTTCGTTTCGTTGTCCATATGTCTGTTACATGATTATTTAGCTAATATAAAATATGCTTTGATGATTTTTTCGAAAAGCAAAGGCAAAGTATTATTAAGACGTTGGTTCATATACATTTTATGAAGATCTATAAGGTATTTGTGAATTATACTTATCTTAGTTCAAATTTCGGTTCAAAATAACATTGCGCGGGATTTACTGTGTCCACGGTTGGCAATTGGCTAACCCACCCATCACCCATCACATTGTGGGACTAGGTGTCTTCAGTTCGTGGGTGCCCTCATTGTACCTATGCCTACCTCTTCTTTAGGGACATGAGCATGAAGACACTTTTTTTACTTTTAAGAATATAATTTCACATAGACCATACAAAGTTTTTTATGAAGTGTCTATGTAATTCTAACAAACTACTAACGGATATACCACCGGATACAGCAAATATAGTTCAAGTCTCAGTGGTGCTCTTAATAACGTGGCCACTAATTATGTAAATGCAGCAGAGTTTAGCAGCCATTAGCGCAATCGCAACATGAGATCGCTCCAATGGCCTCCAACTTAATAAACCTGATAAAAGTTTCAGTTACTTCGTTATCTCCGTAGCGCTATCTACTGCGAAATGTCCTCCGGCTGTTTGTGAGTCTAGTGTGGATTGTGCTTGCGTGGATGTTTTTATCCGCACTAGTTTCTGGTTTTATATCTTTAGTCAATATAAACATTGTTACTGAATGACGTGTTTTTATGTTTTTTTTTATGATATTGGAAGGCAAACAAGCAGACGGATTTCCTGATGGTAAGAAATTCAAGCTGCCTAGATACACCAAAGGTGGTAATGGTGCGTTGCCAAACTGAGGCCGGGATGTTAGACTTCGAGTAAAAGTACGAGTATGTTTACCGGCTACCTTACCCTCCGAGTAGGTAAGGCGGTGCGTGGTACCAATCCGGGTGAGTCGCTGCGAAATTCTACCAACTAGTCAAATGTCACGATGTTAGTGATAGTAAGACTATGCACGCCTTTTACGAGATGCCTGGCAGGAAGGCAGATGGTCTATACTGCAAAGGAACCCGGACCAACACGGGGTAAATAAATAAAGTAAAAAAGGTATGTTATAAGTTAGTGAATAAACGTGAGACTGGAATTTTAGGCCATTAATGCAAATCTGTAAAGTACTCTACCAATTAAACCACACATTTCTACACTTAAAGGTTTATCATGATGGCCATGTTGGTCCGGGCTCCTTTGCAGAATAGACCATCTGCCTTTTTAACCAGGCACGTGTGGATTGTGCTTGCGTGGAGGTTTTTATCTGCACTAGTTTCTATTTTTATATCTTTAGTCAACATAAACATTGTTACTGAATGACGTAATTTTATGTTATAAGTAAGTAAATAAACGTGGGACTCACTTGATGGTAGGCAGTGAATGTTTCTGGTGCAAATCTGTCAAGTACTCTACCATCCAAACCACATATATCTACACTTAAAGGATGGTTTAATTATGTTATTGTATGTAAGGTGTCATGAGGCTTAATATATTGACCAATAGCGCTACTGCTAAATGTCCTCGGGCTATTTGTGAGTCCATTGTGGATTGTGCTGGTGTGGATGTTCTTGTCCGTCCTAGTTTTTGGTTACTAAATCACATGTTTTTATGCTACAAAAATAAATAAACATGCGACTCTTAAGACAACAGATGTTCCTGATACGACCCCATCTTATCGCCAATATTTTAAGGCATCCTTTAAGACGCACATTTCCACATTCAAAGGCTATGTTGGCCAAAGGACTCTAACTGGATATCAAGTTTCTGTTACTTCGTTATCTCCGTAGCGCTACCCTACTGAGAAACGTTCTCAAGCTGGGTTTGTTTGTGAGTCTAGTACCAACACTTGTATTTAGTTTAATTCAATAGTCCATATGTATAAACATTGTAATCATATGAGATATTTATTTTGTTAAAAGACTATGTTGCCCGATATCGGATATAATATGTCGTCACTAACACTAACTCGCAGCGACTCGCCTGGATTAGTACCACCGCATTATTCCTGCCGCCATAATGGCAGTGCTTACCTTTGAAGTTAAAATTAAAGTATTCCGGTTAGGAGGATAAGTAAGCTTATATCGTAGGAAGGCAAACAAGCAGTTGGATTTCCTGATGTTAAGAAATGTCACACTGCCTAGAGACAACAAAGGTGGTAATGGTAAGTTACCTGACAAATGCAAAAGTAAGTTTACATACACATTTAATACATTCACGAAAATTGTGTCATATATTTAAATCTAACACAAAGATATTTCGCAACATTAACTAATACAATAGTGGTATTTTTTAAAATAACTATTTTTATGTGCTAACTTACCAAAAAAGCACAGGACTCTGTGGTCTGTGGTGTGGTTTAGCGGTCCGTGTCGGAATTTACTTCTTGAGATCCCGGGTTCGATTTCGGGTTGGGCAACAAAAAAATATAGAAAATGTGTATTTTCCATTTTCTAATGAAAATATTGTTGCCCTAGATTGAATATGTACCCGGTTGGCGATAGGCTTGCCACCTGTCACATTGTGGGACTTAGTGTCTTCGACTAGTCGTGGTCGCCCTGGTAGTGCCTCTGCCTACACCTTCGGGGATATGAGCGTGAAGATATTTTTTTTAATGCACATTGGTTGAAATGCATCTCTATGATATGGCGGTGTTATGTGTAATCTAGGATTACAAGATTTAAGTGAGTGGCCGCGTTCCGATCCGGTGGTAGTTTTTAGAATTATATAGACGCGTTACTAGAATCTTCGTATAGATCCACGTAATAAAAACTAATTTGATTTGATTTAAGAAGGTAAATTTATCTTTTAATTACTTTAGCTTTTAAGACTAGTGAAAGCTTAAAACTTGAGCGTAGTACTAGCGGTTGCTAGTACTATACAAAAACCAAAAAAAATGTAGTAGGACAAAAACCAAAGTCTATCAGTTCTGAACGGTTGATGAAAAACCTTTAAAAATAATTTGCCTAACATAGCTTAAACAAATAAACTGGTAATTTTACGAACTTCAGAGTTTTTGATTTATCGAAAAAGTTTATAATTAGCATCAACATTTAAACACAAAAACTGCAAAACAAGACTTCGAATTCATCAATAAGCCTGGGTTCATAAAAAAGTATTTTGCATGAATTCTCTGGGATTCCATCATTAGATTAAGATTATAGACCGGGACCACATTTGGAGTACGCTCTTCTAAATAAAAAAAATCAAATCCGTTCAGAAATGACAGGATAAATCGATCAACATACACAAAACAGTGTCGAAGTCAAACATATAACCTCCTCCATTTTACGAAGCGAGTTAAAAACCCAAATTAGTGCTTAAGTAACATAAAAGGTATTTTTTTTCCAAAAAGGCGCACCCAAAAATATCAGGGGCCTTATAAAAGTAACCGATCCGTGCGAGATGACTGACATAAAAATATATTAACAAAACGCAATCTGTTTGATTTAAGGGGTGCTTTCTACGAAACGAGACCAATTTGTTACCGGTGCGTGATATTAAACGCCATAACATTTAATAAAAACGGGTTTTAGGCGGTTCATTACTGCTGAACCTCGAAATCTACGGATTTCTTTGGTTTTCCTTCGTTACACCAAAAACACAGTTATTTTCATATGTGTTGGAGTGGACCGATTTTTTTTATAATGCGAGCAAGTTGGCGACTCTCCTGATTGTAAGAAACGATCGTCGCCTATAGACACCATGTTACTGGTGTCCGCTACCTTATGGCTGAGATCTTAGACCAAGAGTGCTACTTATACACAAGTATACCAGCTTACCCTTCCAAACGGGTTTCAGCACTAGCAAGCACTTGCAACAGAAATAGGTAAGTAACTGAATTATAGTAATACTGACGAGAGTTGGTGGTCGAGTGCTACACACCAGCTAGCCCAGGTTAATACCATTTTAATCTGGGCGAGCTGGTGTAGAGCACGTGGAGTGTTTAGTGCGCAGTTCTCTTAGTTACCAATAGAGGCGTTGTTCAAAGTTTTTATGCAAATAATTTACAAAAATGGGAGTGAGTATAGTAAACTTGACAAGCCTCACTCACTGTAAAACTTGAGTCACTGTAAAGGCTCAGCCTACTATTTTACTGGAATACTAAAACTAAAAGAGTTTTGCAGAAACGTCATATAAATATAAGAATCTTCCATTGTTTCTTGTCAAAAAGTGTACAAGGGACAAATACGGATCAGCGATCCCGTAAGTCTTTATCCCTATTTTGTTGATATAATCCTCTTTAAATGAGGTACATGTTTCGTATAAAAGAACTAAGGACTTGAAATCGTTCTTTGACAATATGGTAGTCAAAATCTTACCAATAATCATTACACAAGAATCTCTATCTGTTTGTTTGCCTTTCTATCCATTTATCTCACAAAGTTGGAGGCACTACGCACTTGTCCTATTTTCTCAAATGCGAGTAAGTAATGATTTGTTTTCCGCAATATCCAGGTCAAGGCGGGAATAAACCCGCTGATTCGGAGCGGACTGCGAGAGACCGAGCTACTTTGTCAACAAATTCGTATTATTGACATGGCTTTTTTTGTATAAAGAAGGTTCTTCCAGCCTTGACAAACAAGTTTGATTGATCACTGGTTTTAATATATGACCACTTATATTTTTGTAGAGTAGACCATTTTTCTCATAATTTTTATTGGGTAGATACCCCGATATGTGTAATTTGTATTTCGAATAAATGTTGAAACCCCAAGAGAAAGGAAATAGGATATAACTGTGGTCTAGCGGTTCAGTTGTTGGACTTGACTGCATGAGGCCCGGGTTCGAATCTCGGGTCGGGCAACAAAAAGAAAATTGGATTTTTCCATTTTTCTAATGAAAAAAAATGTTGCTCGGGATTGGAAAAGTGCCCGGTTGGCGATATGCTTGCCACCTATCACATTGTGGGACTTAGTGTCTTCGGCTAGTCGTGGGTGCCCTGGTTGTGCCTCTGCCTACCCCGTCGGGGATATGGGCGTGAAGATACTTTTTTTTTATTTATCGTTCACTCTTCGATTTTATGTAAAACAGATAACTTATTTAAAAGCTTACCCATTTACATTTAAAATTTACTTATTGATTTATATGTATTCAAGCTAGGTAAATAAATAACTTGATTTCTTGAGGTCCCGTATATTTTTAATTTTCACTTAAGAATAACGTTGTCCAGGATTGGATATTTGTGTGGTGGGCGATAGGCTAGCCACCTATCATAATGTGGGGCTTAGTGTCTTCGGCTGGTTGAAGTGTACCTGTGATTATCTCTACGGGGATATATGGGCTTACGTACGTAAGGTAGATAGCTGTCAAATTGAACAAAATCAAATCAAATCAAATTAATCAAAAGTTAAGTATGTTATAATTAGTAGCTTGTAGCCAATAAAATAAAATTTTTTGACAAAAAATTATAATGTCGAAAAAACAAAAAGGAAAAAAATAGTGAACTTTTTTCAGTTGCTTCGTTGGTCGAGAAGCTAAGCGTACTCGCCTAACTCCACCTACCAACAGCCAGGTTCGGGTTCGAGTTCTTCCAGTTCGATGGTCTGATAAATATTTAAATGTCTGTATTTCTGGGTCTGGGTGTTTAGTTAATTTATTCCTGTATCTATTTAAGTATTTCTACATAAAAAAATATTTTACAAACCTTCTTATTTTTATACCACCCCCAATCCAAAGTTCACTAACAAAAGAAACCTTAAAAAAATATAATTTAGTGTCGTGGCACACCAGGTAGGAACGCAGTTCCTTCGGCTAATATAGAATCGACACAATTTTAATAACAATAATATACTATGCATTGGCGGGGTGGAGTGAGGGAGAAAGAGAAAGGTATACACCACTTGTTTGTGTATACGACTGTCGCGCCTGCGCACGTCTCAGTTAACGATTTTATTCCACCCACTTTTTCTTACGGTTTTCACTATCAAATTTTTTCCAGTTCGATCGCACAGTAACTGTCGCGCCTGCGCACTTCTCATTTAACGGTTTTATGGCACCTACTTTTTCTTACGGTTTTGAATATAACTTTTTTTTTCAGCTTGGTCGTGCAGCAAAATCCCTTTCAGCTCCAAGCCTGCCGTAAGTAACTTCGTTTCAATTAGTACAGTTGACTAACACCCATAAGACAAGCAATTATTTTTTTCCCTTTGGGGTTTGATCATTTTGTTTAATTTATTTTTACCATTATTATATGTCTATGACATAAAAAATATAATATAAGCGAAATAAAAAAGTTGAACTTGAAATAAATACTTTACAAATTGCGCGTTGCGCAATTTGTAAAGTATTTATTGCGTAAAGTATTGTGTAAAGTATTTATATAGTTGCGTTGGTGCTGAAACTAAAATTTAGCTGAAATGTATAACGGCTAACGAAACAAAAATCACGAAGAACGCAATATGAAATTCGGCGGTAACAGCCAGTGGTGTTTGGTTGGGCGTAACTAAAGGTGATGAGCTTAATTGAGAAATGTGATGGTAAATTTCTTTCATACGTCGATAGTATTTCTCTTCAATAATCATAAATTTAAAATTTTGTTTTACCCCTGACAGATCTCATCTATCATTTAGCTAAGAACCATAGTAGTCAAGTCGTCCTAGTAAACAAACAAACGTATCAAAATCGGTCCGGTTGTTCAGGAAACTACAGATAGTTAGACGCACGCACACACAAACGTTAAACTTATAATAACTCTCTCTCCCGTCAAGGGTTAATAAAATGTAAATAAGCATGGACAATTATTTAATTTTGGTTTATTATTCAAGAAAGAAGCCTGAACCTAGCCATCATCGACCATATGCTATTTTTTTACCGAATTAAAAAAGCAGTTATGTGTTCGAAGCAGTTATTTTTTTCATATATATTTCTCCGTCATTTCTAAACCGGTTTTAAAATTCTATTTGTGCTAAAAGTGCTCACTGCTGGAGTGGTTCCATTGCTACCAAGTTTGATTCTGATAATGGAATCCGAGAAAGGAAAAGATTCGTTTTTTGTACATTGATGACTTACTTATTAAAATCGAAGTCGGTTTCTTGCAGTTTTGTGTATATTTCCCCATGTTGGTCCGGGCTCCTTTGCAGAATAGACCACCTGCCTTCCTGCCAGGCAGCTCGTAAAAGACGAGCATAGGCTTACCGTCACTAACACCTCAACGTCGTACTAGGTAGTAGAGTTTCGCAGCAACTTGTCCGTATTGGTACCACTGCCTTGTCTATTCCTGCCGTCATAACGTTAGTGCATACCATTGACGTGTTCCGGTTAGAAGGATAAGGTAGCCGGTAAGCTTACTTTAGATCGAGGCGTAACATCCCGGCCTCAGGTTAGCAACGCACAATTACCACCTTTGGTGTCTCTAGACGGCGTGAATTCCTTACTGTCAGGAAATCCGTCTGCATGTGTACCTTCCAATATCATAAAAAAATATGTTGTATTTAGGTATTTTGTATAGTTCCTAGCTTTATGCATTTCCTGTGACATGTATAGAGTAGTTCACCTTCGTCTGACGGTGGTCATTAAATAAGCTGAATAGAATTCAAGTTTCGGTTTTTATTTTATTTATAAGTCAAACGACTCGTTTTTATCCACAATTGCAAATGGAAACTGTAAATTCCAAAGGAAACAGTTATTTAACAGAGCGCATTGCTTGGCGGATACATTTGAAGTCGACCCACTAACAACTCTTAACCTCGTTTTCATTTAAAATAACTCGCAGCGCCCTCTCGCCGGCAATTCGTGAACTATAACCCGCTTTTCGAATAGATTTTTTCACAAAACCTCAGAACTGAGGTAAAGGTGGAAATTCTAACAAAGTAAACCTGCTTTTTACTTGACTCTTACATTTATATCCCGCATATTTTCGGTTCAATTTTAATAAAACTAACAATTTCAAAATTGACATAATTTTCACTGCTAGTCTTTAAAGTGGAAATGGAAGTCACCTCTGTAGTCTAGCGGTTCAGTTGTTGGACTTGACTGCATGAGGTCCCGGGTTCGAATGCCGGGTCGGGCAACAAAAACAAAATTAGGTTTTTCCAGTTTCCTAATTAAAAAAAAGTTGCTCGGGATTGTATATGTACTCGGTATGCGATAGGCTTGCCACCTACCACATTGTAGGGCTTAGTGTCTTCGGCTAGTCGTGCGTGCCCTGTTTGTGCCTCTGCCTACCTCTACGGGGATATGATATATACTTTTTTTTACATATACTTTTTGCTAATGGTAGTTAAAGTAGTAAAGTGCTTGTATTCCGCCAGTGAAAAACAGTCGTAACTAGGTCGTAGAGTGCTGTGCAGAGTACCATCTTAACTGTTTCTGCTGCCCGTCAGTGCTTACCATTGTGTTGTTCCATACTGGTGGGTAAACTTGTACACAAGGCTTATGAACTTGGTCATAAGATACCGACGCACTATCAGCTCCTACAATATCTACAATTGCCTACTATTTACCCCCACTAACACAACACCTATTACAATGTAGCTAAAACCTTTTCAATCACGTTAACTTTTGAAGAAAAAAATCCGAATCAAAATCGATCCATCCGTTCAAAAACAATGATATCACAGACAGACACACACACACATACACTCCTCATTTTCCATAGAGGTTTAAATATTTCTATGAAATCGACTTTCGACTTCTTTAATAGCTTTAATAATAAAAGACTTATAGAGGCCGGTTGCAGTAGTAAGGTGAACATAATAAACAAGCTGTTATCTACGGCTTCGTCCGCGTTTTCGCAGTAACCCATTATGCAATCGAGATTAAAAGTAACCTATATGGTAATACAGGTCACAATCTATCTGTGTTCCAAATTTCAAACAAATCCGTTCAGCCATTCGAGCGTGAAAGAGTTTCAAGCATACACACATTCCTACAAACTTTCGCATTTATAATATTAGTAGGATCATTGTTGTAGTTAAAGACTTATTGGTTAATACTTTTAAAATAAATTTCAAAAGTAATCAAAGGTATCTTCAAGGCTTCGTCACCGAAAAGAGGTTGACAGAGATACAACCAGTGCACCCACGACTAGCCGAAGACATTAAATCCCACAATGAGATAGGTACGAGTAGCATACAAACATATTAATACAACATACAAACCCAAGCAACTTTTTTAAATAGCATATTAGAAAAACTACATAATCTTTTTGTTGTCCGACCTTATGAACCCGGGACCTCATGAAATCAAGTATAACACTTGTACCGCTATGGCACAGAGATGATCAAATTATATACAAACAGACTCTTACAAACAGAATAGAGTGATTTAACACATTGCTTATTTGGAGCGACAGTGACCCACTTCTTCTAATTGGGTCATAATTAAATCAAAACTATGTCGATAGTAATTTTCGTAATGAGTAAAAATCCAAAATTTATCCGTAAATACGCAGCAAATTCTGTGAATACTGGGTAACACCGGACAACAACTTTATTATAGAGCGGGATTGCCCAAACTATAGGTCGTGACCCACCGGTGGGTCACTAAAGAATATTGAGTGGGTCCTGCCTGTAGAACAACACACCACCCGACCGAGTAATAATTAATTACAGATGATCTTTTAAGTCACAAAAGCGACACTGAGTTCGACTTCTTAATGCCCTCAAGGAGTTCGCATTCCACGAAATGTCAAAAGTTATGAGATATTACTCAGAATAACTGAAACCAGAAATTAATAAGAATCATGATACGACATAATCAAATAATAAATTATTGAGCTATAAAAATCTTGAATCATAAAATGTTATAAAAAGTGTTCAAACTTAGTCCTTTATTTACATTTGTAACAGTGAAATGTCCGAGATTTGGGAACTTTT
The DNA here is from genome assembly GCA_002245505.1 of Calephelis nemesis. Taxonomy (NCBI): domain Eukaryota; kingdom Metazoa; phylum Arthropoda; class Insecta; order Lepidoptera; family Riodinidae; genus Calephelis; species Calephelis nemesis. Next base: position 210,326 of record NJDD01001686.1, on the reverse strand, counting down.
TTCAGATGGGTCGTAGCCCAAATAACTTTGGGAATCACTGTTATAGAGTATCTCAAGACACTAAGTCCCACAATGTGATAGGTAGCAAGCCTAACGCCAACCGGACATATATCCAATCCCAATCAATTTTTTTAATAGAAATTTGGAAAAACCACATTTTCTTGTTGCTGCCCGACCCGAGAATCGCACCCAGATTTTTATGGCCGCTTATGGCTTTCTGGGTCCGTTTCCCGGTGTGAGCAACTAAAAATGTATTTTTTTAATGGTCTAAAAAAATTACGTTGCCCAATCCCAGAGAAATTCGTATAAGAGGATCCTGTTGGTAACAGGTTTGCGAATTATTTCCTATTTTGGGATTGTATACTTATACTATACTATTCAAGAATCATACTTAGCTAAGTCATGGAAAAACGCTGTGAGATTTACGACATTTAGCTGTACGTTTCTTACGTCAAGCTATCCAATTTATGTACAATACTTACAACTGTATATTGAAGTAACTATTTATTGTTCATGAATTGGATGGCTTGACGTAAGACACGCATAGCTAAACGTCGTACAGCGTAGATACTTAGTCAAGTATGTTTCACAGATCAAATACTATATAGGACTGAATACTTCTTGAATTCCCCCGTGTTGGTCCGGGCTCCTTTGCAGAATAGACCATCTGCCTTTCTTGCCAGGCAGCTCGTAAAAGGCGAGCATAGGCTTATCATCACTAACACCGTGACATCTGACTAGGTGGTAGAGTTTTAAAGCGACTCGCTCGGATTGGTACCACCGCCTTATACCTATTCCTGCCACCATAACGTCATGACTTGTTCCGGTTCGGAGGGTAAGGTAGCCGGAAAACTTACTTTTGCTAGAGGCCTAACATCCTAACCTCAGGTTGGCAACGCACCATTACCACCTTTGGTGTCTCTAGGCGGCGTGAATTTCTTACCATCAGGAAATCCGTCTGCTTGTTTGCCTTCCTATAATATAAAAAATAAAAATAAAAAAGAATACGGGTGTAAGTATCTTGGGCTAATCTTGGTTGTCCTTGTTATACCTATACCTATCTTTTCGTGTACACGGGCGTCTATACAGTAACTTATTTAATAAACCCCCTACGGAATAAGAGATAGGTTTCACGTATCTCCCCTCTCACTCTCTTTTTCTGTGTGTGTGTGTGTGTTGTTAGAAAGCTGACGTTACGTAAGTTTTGAACCCTTGTCTCTGAAAATGTTCAATTCGAATGTTATTTTGTATACAATTCTATGGACGACGATGAAAAATATAAATTCTAATTCAGGTCGATCGAGGTCAGAAAACCACTTCCTTCCCATTAAGAATCCAATAAAACGGGCTGTGAAACTTTATATAAAGTCGTAATTAGACGACACCCAATGATCCCGCTTACACTACGGTTTTATGAAGGCAGTAAAACTTGCCAGAGTGGCAGTAAAAGTTACTACTTTGTCGGTCTATCTACACATGACGAGATGAAATGGACGGTGAGTGATATGCGTAGCTCGGATTTTAAGTCTCACACGTTTAAATGGGTTAGAAGTCAGAATTCGTCACAAACGTTTTTTTTTTTTGATAATAGAAGGCAAACAAGCAGATGGATTTCCTAATGGTAAGAAATTCCCGCTGCCTAGAAACACCAAAGGTGGTAATGGTGCGTTGCCAACCTGAGGCCGGGATGTTAGGCCTCGAGCCACTCCGGGTGCCAATACCAATCCGGGTGAGTAGCTGCGAAGCTCTACCACATAGTCAGATGTCACGGTGTTAGTGACTGCAAGCTTATGCTTGACTTTTACGAGCTGCCTGGCAGAAAGGCGGGGAAAACTTTGTCGGTTTATGGACATATGATTAGAAGGAATGGCTGGTGAGTGATACGCGTAGCTCGGATTTGAAAATCCACACGTTAGATTCGGGATTCGTCAGGAACGTCCAGGCAATTCATAATAATTTAGCAAATAAAAATACAAACCCTGAACAAGTTACACAAATTGAACCTAACCCCAAAGTAAGCAAATTATATGCTTGTGTTATGAGTGTTAATCAACGATACTTATACATAGAAATACTTAAATAGATACCAGAATAAATTAAATAAACACCCAGACCTGGAAATGCAAACATTTAAATGTTCGTCACACAAATGTCTGCTCCCGTCGGGAATCGAAAACGAGCCTCGCGGTTGGTCGGTGTAGTTAGTCGTGTACGCTGGCTCCTAAACGAACGAGGCGGTCGAATAAAAAAAAATCACATCAGACAAGATTTGACTGGACATCCTTTGATATCTCGCTAACGAACGTTTAAAGCATTTTAGCTACCGATTTAACTCCTATGGTGAAATTTTGATTTTTTTAAAGGTTACGTTAGCTTTATTCATCAGCGAGAAACGAAAGGGTGCCAGGTCAAATCCTGTCTGATGTGACTTTTTTTTTAAATTATGACAATGATAATATGAAGTTCAAATGCAGACGTAATTTTTGCTTATTTTTTAGTAAAGAATTTGTGAATATCCATCCCCTTAAGAAATATGTCTCTTAAAACGAATATTGAGACATTTCATAAAAAAACATTAATTACTGTATAAGTTTTATGCTTGTTAGACTCAGGGCGCATTTGGTCCATGTGCTTTGCGATTTGTCCAGGTATATCTGGGATATAGTAAATATCTTCACTCTCTTACCCTTTCAGATGCGATTTTTTCAATTTATGACAATGATATGAATTTCAAATGCGGACACAATTTTTCTTATTTTTTTCAGTAAGGAATTTCTGAACATCTACCAAGCACGGGACAAGTGTAAAAATAAAATATTTCGTTTGCTGTAACAGAGTCCTAAAAATACCAAATGTAGCAGAATTTGAGATACCTAATTGCAAAATGGATCAATCGTGTCTCTAGGCGGCGTAAATTTCTTACCATCAGGAAATCCGTCTGCTTGTTTGCCTACCAATATAATAAAAAAACGATTTTATGTAAACTTTACATAAACCATCTAGTAAGTAGTTCGAACAAATCCTAGACATTTAGTTTGGATAGGTGAGCCCGTTCTTGAATTATAAAATTACGACGAAAAGTGGCATTGATGTTTAGTTATATAGGTAGGAGTCGAAAATATAACCTCCTTCTTTTTTTAAAGGCCGTTGAAAACATTATTTATGTGATATAATGGTACCTTTCACTTCGCTTCCTATGAATATACGTTAGTTAGTAGTATCCTCACGCTAACGAAGGCTGGGCGGGTGCGGCATGAGCGTGGTGGAGCCGGGCGCAAACAAGCGCGTTCATTAGTGGATTCTCAGAGCCGGCGATTGGCATTCATAATTCATAAGCCAACGTACAAGTTACGGTGAGGAACGATTGAAATCTAATAACTTTGGGAGAGGACCCGCCGAATGCATATTAAATAGAATTTTGAGACTCCCATTGTTTTTAGAGTGGCGTCGGTTCTGGATTTCAATGAAAGGTTAATTAGGATTTGTTAATTTAGATTACGATTCGTGAAAAGGTTAATTACAACGTCTTAGTTTAGATTACAATTCAGTGAGAGGTTAATTAGGATTTCCGAGTTTAGATTATGATTCTGCAAAGGTTCATTACGATTTGTTATTTTGATTAAGATTCAATGATAGATTAATTACGATTTGATTTAGATTACAAATCAATATAATTTCGATTTGTTAATTAAGATTACGATTTATTGTTCCGATTTAGATTTGTTAATTGAGAATTACGATTCAATTAGAGGTTAATTAGAATTGCTTTTGTGGTCTAGTGGTTCGGTGTTAGTATTGACTGTTAGACTTTAGGGCTTGGGTGACACAATATGATAAGGTTTGCCAGCCATCACATTGTGGGGGTGAGTAATACTTTCGTCTAATGGAAAGTGTGCTGGGTTGTACCTTTGCCTACGTTTTCATAGACACGAACTTGAATGCACTTACTTACTTTTGATTGTTATTTATCATTTACAATAATGATAATAAGCACACTGTAAGTAAAGATGGCTCACAACAAATAAGCAATGTGCCTACGTATTTTTTAAGACAACAGTCGACATTTTTAGCATTCCTTTTGCGATTTATTGTGTTTTGTGTCGAGCTGAGGTTTTCGTATACATTTTGGGGTCTTCGGATTCTTTTAATTTAATCCACTTATTATGCAGTGTCTTTCCTGTTTTGTTGAGCTATAATTCGTTAAGATTTTTTTCAGGAAATCTCAAAATAAATAATTTCTTTTGATTTAAAACTTCTTGTTACACCTTACATTTTAACCGACTTTATAAGAGGCGTAGGCTATACTAGAATCGACTTCAAATGTATTTTTGTATGTGAAATAGGAAACCCATTTCATTTTTTTTTAATTTGAAAAAAGATATTTACAGAGGTACATGTTGATGAAATTGTAGTAGTTTTTCAACAGTTATAATGTATTCCAATTAAATAATTTATGTAACCTACTCGTCTGAAAATATTATGCTTAGAACTTTCATTCTCCTGAAACTATATTATAAACTTTAATTCTAACCTCACCTAAATCTTGCAAAAGACGTTAAAAAAAATTTCTTTTGTGTGAAAATTTACGTGCGCACCTCTTACTAACTGATACATAAAGAGATCGCTTCTATCACTCTATTCCTAAGTCAGCACTGTTAGGTTTCAACTGGACATAAATTTTTATCTAAAATGAAGTTAAAATATTGCTGAAGATACCGTCCAATTAATATGAAGATACCATCGTGGATTTGATGGTGAAGATACCTCAGTGATTTTTGGCAACATTTAAGCACTAGTTTTCGTGCTATTGGAAGCTTATCTTAACGACAGTTCACTCTAAAAGGAAAAACTTTAGTAAAATTATTAGGTTTTTTCAAAAACATCAATAGGTACAAGGGGAGAGCTAAATAACTTGAATATGCAGGTGAAGTCGCAAGTAACAACTACTCTTATAATATAACTTCCAGAGCCATGACGATTTACAAATATTACACTAATTGATGGCAATACTCAAGTAAATATACCTCCTAACTAATTCAACTACTTAGTAAAGTGGTCTATTTATTCTCAATAGACCTCAAAGGCTCACTCTATTTTTATTCCACTTGTATCCACAAAACTGGAGACCAAAACCTATTTACGTAGTGCGGGAAAAATACACAACAATATATTTGAAGAGCTAAATTTAGACATGTTTTTCACGATCAATGGTCAAGTCCGACAGTGCGTGATAAAAAAAATCTTTCATCCGTGATATATGCCGTCAACTTGTCCGTTCAGTAGATAAAATCTATACTAAACAGGTTTTTGTAGAAAAATCAATCCTATTCTGGGATGTGAACATTAAAAATGAAAGCCCTAAACTTAATTTATTTATTTATTTATTGGAATGAAGTTCCTTATCGCGCGTTGTGAAAGGGGGCTAGATGGAAAAAAATGTCATGAAAAATTGTAACGACACTTTTTGCTATAGTAAGCTATTGTAAGTTCTGCGGCATGCGCATGTTTCTCTGTCTGTTTCTCTCTCTCACTTTCTCTCTCTCTCTCTCTCTCTCTCTTAAGCCAGATATTTTCATTTCTATTTCGCATTGAACAGTGTGGTGTTGCAACGATTATTTTCGTTGAGTGTATAAAAGGAACTTCGTTCTATTCGGGTGTCCCTTGACACCTCTCAACTTTTTTGTTTTGTTGCTATCGCAGTCTGTACTGACTCCAGGAGCACCTCTCGTTCTTAATTCATCTGTTTTTTGTCATTTGCTTACCAATATTGATAGTTATTTTATAGAAAAATAGGTCGCTACTCCGAGCTGGTCCCGTATTAATTTTACTACTATCCGATCACAAAAACAATTATTATCTTTTTCAAGTTAGTAATTATTTATTTGGAAATCAGTATAGAAACGAGGAAAAAATCGGTTTACATACATAAACCTATTCCTACTGCAATAATGACGGTCATGTTCCGATCTGGAGGGTAGCCGGTACTTGTACAATTGGCTTCATATCCCGGCCACAGGACAGCGACGCACCTATCCTTGGTTTCTATAGGTCACGCTTGTCTCTTACCATCAGGAGACTCGTGAGCTCGTACGCTAATAGGAAACGTATATACTCCTCCTTTTTTCGAAGTCGTTGAAAATAATTGATCTACCCACCGAGTGATTTCAAACCTGTAGTCACAAAAAAATAAGAATAAATTATTGCAGAATAAGTGATAGCCCTTCGTACAGAAAACTCAAACATGCTTCCAAACAGACTGAGGTAAAAAAGCAAGCAAACTTGAACCTTAAAACCTATTAAGGCTCATTTTGCACTAAGCGAGTAGACCCTACTTTAAAAATCACTGATGTCAATCAAATTTGAAACTCAACAAAACTGAAAGCTCAGATAACGTTGAGCGTAACTGAAATGATATCACGTTGTGTATCACGTAGTTTTTTACTACTGGTTTTGATGTTACCTCTTCAAGAGGTATGCTAACTGAGTCAATTCAAACTGCTGAGTAAAACCACCCTGGTATTGTGAAAGTGTATAATGAGTGCACTAACAGCTGGCCTTGACCGACGGGTCAAGGCTGCATCTCGAGTGCTGAAGAGTGGCTCGTCTCCTCGTTGTCGCTCTTCACTTCCAGATCAATTCCAACTCCTTCATTATATAATCACGTCGAGAGTCCTTCACTACTCAGAATAAAACGAGTGAAATGGTTATTTACCGAGGACGTATCTTCATGTATATTTGGAATATGACATCTACAGTATTAGAATATGACAACTCCATCGCTCGCTTGTAATAATCTAGTTGTTTGGATTACTGGATTATGTCACAAGAGTAGTAGAGTGCGGTGAAGCACTTTACTCAGAGTGATAGCGCCTTCCTGCGTCTGCTACCATTCCCTCGATATTTTTATTGTTTTATACAAGTAACCAATAGACCTGTTGCAAAAGGCCTATACCCAGCTCATAAGATGGCGACGCACCACTGATATAGTGTTTATAAGCTTCCGGTATATCTTTACTATTAAGAGAGTAACCTGTTTCTTTGCAATCAAATAACAAAATATCTGAGGGAAGCTAATAGTCCACCCACTCATATGTTAATAATAATAATAATAATATCTTTATTGTACACAAAAAAACGTTAACACTAATCACAAACATAAAGATAATACAGTACAATGGGCGAGCTTATCTCCTGTAACAGAGATTTCTACCAGCTGACCCGTGAAAAGGAAAAACAGTAACAAAATTAAACGTAGACTAGGTGTACATACATGTTAGGTAAATGGAAGAAATAAATACAGTTTTATTACATCACCACTTTGTGACTTTGTTTTTAAAGTCATATAATTACTTGCTTTGATTACTGCCCAATTAAAAAGTTCTAAAATAAATCTTACAGGCTACTACGAGTATATGCTTCCTGTTCCCATTTTGATGCTTTAACGTCAAAGGGCAACCAGTTGTTAAATTACTAATGAAAGAGACGTACTTTGTCCGTTAGCTACCGGTGAGATTATTACTTATGGACTTCATTATCAAAAAGGAAATTATGGTACACCTAAATATTAATCGATATTCTGTTGATTACTACCAACTTCAAGAAAAAGAAGAGGGCTATATGTTCAACTCATATACTTTTTAAGTGTGGTAGTTATCGCCCATTGGTTGAAATTCCATACTACCACCATACTAAACCTTATGCCATTAAACTTCAAAACTACTGAACTGATTTCGATAGAATTTCACAACTATTTGTAGTATGATCCAACTTAAAAGATAAGGTAGTTTTTATCCGGATATTGGCGGGACGAAGTTCGCTGGGGCAGCTAGTAACATAATAAATTTTAATATCTTGTTGATAAGAACGTTATCTTTATTTCTCAAGACCAACTACTTTGTTTCCAAACTTTTTAGTGCGCCATCTGTTATCTTTTATCGTTATCATCAATATGTGTGTGTCAAATGCATGGCAGTGTGGGTTACGTTTTATTTAATAATTCAATGTAAAGTACATAGTAAGCATTATTATTGAAAAATATTAGCGTTCTGCAATTCTACCACACATAAACTATAACCGTCTTATTAATAAAGACGGCGTAAAGTACGCCAAGGTTCAATCTGGTATTATAGTCTTTATTACAATGTCATACAGACTACAATATCAACTTAATTTTACTTCTTCGTTAGTCTATGTTTATTAAACGGTAAGTGTGCCAAATTTCATACTCCTCTATTCGGGCAATTTTCGAAAAAGGGGTTCAAAGTTTTGGCATCATGTATTAATAAATATATTAATCGATTTTACCGTTTGTTTTCACAAACGTTTTTTGTAAATAACGCACATCTGAAGCAGTCCCAAGTAGAGTTACTCTTAAATCTTAATTTCATGTCAATTGGAAATTTGAATCGAACTTTTGTAATTTTGTGCTTTGAAACACAATATTAGCGAATTTATAACATTGGTCCAAAAAATATTATTAATATTAATGTTGGTTATTTGATAATAATCCGATTTATTAAACTGTTGTTTATAACGAACTCGTCACTACAAGTATAAAACAAAGTCGCTTCCTCTGTCCTTATGTACCTTTATACGCTTAATGCCCGGTTCCTATATTCAAAAAACGAGTCGTTTTGATTACGGTGGTAGTAAGATTAGTAACTTAGTAAGATTACTAACAACGGTTGCTCGTTTCCGACTATTGATTGTAAACATTTTTTGAAAATATTGGTGACGTTCCGTTACTTTTGAACAAACTGCGAATGGTTTAGCTGACGGATTAACGATTCGTTAACTATAGGAACCGGGCATAAATCTTTCGATGCGGTTGTTTTAATAAATAAAGTGATTGAAGATGAAGGTTTATAAAAGTATGTTTCATAACTGTGCAAAGCCGGCACGGGCCGCTAATTGTTAATAATTCGCTAGTATTGTGTTTGTTGATATAAGAGTAATAATAATCAAAGGGAAATCATATACCCACCTTTTATGTATCTAGATGACTTTTATGTAGTTGCCATTGTGGTCTAGCGGTTCAGGTGTTGGACATGACTGCATGAGGTCCCGGGTTCGAATCCTGGGTCGGGCAACCAAAAGAAAAGTGGGGTTTTCCAAATTTTTAATAAAAAAGTTGCCCTTAATTGGATATGTGCCCGGTTGACGGTAGGCTCCCCACCTATCACATTGTGGAACTTAGTGTCTTCAGCTAGTCGTGGATGCCTTGGTCATGCCTCTGCCTACCTCTTCGGGGATATGGGCGTGAAGATACTTTTTTTTTACTTACTCAGTGAAATCGAATCCGGTTTTCGCAGTTTAAGTGCGCTGTGATAACACAGCGTATTAGTCGACTTCCTTATCGCACCTGACCTTACTAGAAAACTTTTTTGATTTGAGAGATAATATTTCTGAGGTGGTCTATAGTCAGTCAGGGT
>NJDD01001686.1:160285-189717 GCA_002245505.1 Calephelis nemesis | reverse complement strand
TATGTATTAAACTAACACACTGTAAAAGTAATATATGTTATTTGCAGTTAAAAAAATATTTTTTTTCTTTATTACAATATTTATGGCAAGACTAGGTATAGATTATTACCATACGTTTTTTAAGAAGCAAAACCACTGTAAACGGCTAAGTAATAACTACACAGAAAATTTTTATGGTAATACTTCATTTACCATCCATATTATGGAAATTATTCGAAAATTTCGTCTGAGACGAAGTTTGTTTTCAAAACTTCCAAATTTCTAGGATTGTCTATCCGTTGATGATGATGATGAAGAATGTTATACATTTACTTTAACATTTAGAACTAATAAACATGTTGAGTATAATGCTCATACAAGGTTTTGGCACCATCGAGAGAAAAGTTGGTCGATTTTTTTTTTATAATTATTATTGAATTTCGTATTTATATTGAGTAAAGTTAGTAAATTTTAGTGGCTTTTTGTACAATTTTGTTCAGTAAAAGTGCACAAATGAAAAAATCATGTAGAAATTAGCATATCTTGTATTTCCTCGGTGCCGCCAAATCTCACTGTATGAGCTTGAGTAATAAGGCCATCGCTTTTCCCTAGACCCGACATGACTTTTATTGACGGCTTGTGACGAATTTTGAATAACTGAAATCCGATTTTGCTTGATGCGAATTCGCAAAATTGCCTCTGTGGTCCAGCGGTTCAGGTGTTGGACCTGACTGCATGAGGTCCCGGGTTCGAATCCCGGGTCGGGCTACAAAAAAAAATTGGTTTTTCCAATTTTCTAGTTAAAAAAATTGTTACTCGGGATTGGATATGTGCACTATCTGGTTGGCGATAGGCTTGCCACCTATCACATTGTGGGACTTAGTGTCTTCGGCTAGTCGTGGCTGCCCTGGTTGTTCCTCTGCCTACCTATTAGGGGATATGGGCGTGAAGATACTTTTTTATGCAAATTTCTACTTGACTGATGGCAAATGCTAACGCGAATGCCAAAAAATAAAGAAAGAAAGAAATAATTCTCATGAAGACGTCTATGTACTGAACTCTCTTATTAATTACTAAATGGTTTTACGAAACTTGTCTATTAAATGACAAAAATTGTCTTAAACACCTATATCAAACACGCTAAAACCTATCTCTCTTATTAATAAACTTGGATTAAAGTACTTCAAGGTTCAACCTGGAATTATGGTCTTTATTACAATGTGACACAGACAATAATATCAACTGAATTTTAATCCTACGTTCTTCTTCTTTTATATAAATATGGCGTTCGATTGTTTTTCACGAATACTTTGCCAATGTCAAGTTAGATAATATTAATTCTTATACAGTCATTAGTCACTATAGCTAGGTATGTACAAAGTCATGTCAGGTCAGGGTCTTGAATAAAGCGATGGCTTCGTTACTCAAGCTTATCTAGTGAGATTTGACGGCAGCGAGGAAATAGATGATACACTAATTTCTTCATGATTATTTCATTTGTGCACTTTCAATGAACAAAATTAATCTAATTCCCACCTAAATTAACCAATTTCACTCAATATAAACACGAAATTCAATAATAATGAAAAAAATTACGACCACCTTTATTCACGATGGCGCCAAAACTTCTAATCGTATGTTAGTCCATGTTTATTAATAAAACCAAGGTTCAACCTGGTATTGTAGTTTGCATTTTAGTGACACTTACAATAATATCTACTTAAACTTACTCCTACGTTAGAACGTGTTTATTAATAAGGCGGTATATATCAAGAATATATACTTGCTATAGTCGGCACTTGGTGGAATTCCATTGTATGCTTACACACATTTTGTAGTAAACACTTGTGAACACTTTTTAAGTTTCAAAGCCCTGAAAGCCTTGTTGGCTAAAGAGTAGTTGGATAAGTACAAGTGCTTACTACAAAAAAGTCGGTATATATCATATTGATAAACATGGAATATCCAAGGTGCAACCTGGTATTATAAATTTTATTACAATGTGACACATACTATAATATCAACATAATTTTAATCCTACGTTAGTCCATGTTTATTTACAAGGTCTAAATACCACCATAAATTCAAACATTTAACCTTAGCCTTATTTCTGGTCGTAACCCTGATGTGTGGATAATTGCAACTCTGACATCTATTCACAATTATAGCTCAGGAGATGTCTAAGTCAATTGCAGACCTATTTCATTTGTAAACAACTTCTCTAAGTTGCTAGACAAAATTAGATAGTAATCTGATGACTTTTCTAATGCGAAAGCAATGTATCCTACTAATATTATAAATGCAAAAGTTTCTATGTTTATTACTCCTTCACGCAAAAACTGCTGAACCGATTTTCATAAAATTTGGCGAACACATAGAATCTAACTTGGAATAAATAATAGGATAGTTTTCATCTCGAAAGAACATCCTGTGGGACCATTAACCACTCGGGCAACGGCATTGGCAACAGCTAGTATTAGATAAATCAATCGGGTTTGGAAAAAGCAAGACAACTGAAGATGCTGCTCATAGTTTTGATATTTGACATCGCATCATACCTGAACATCATATAAAATCAAGGTCTACAAACAAAAATGGTAAAAAAAGCATACACGTCTGAGACAACAGGTCGCCTCTGTTATGTAGCAGTCCGGCTTCTATACCCGTTCGGGCAGCAAATAAAATTATGTAATTTTTATTAGTTAACTAGCTGTCCCGGCGAACTTCGTTCCACCCGTTCAATTTGTGTAAGGAAAAAATAATAATAATGCATTTCCCATTTTCCCTACAACTTTCCCGGTTTTTCTCTTAATAAGAACCTACTTCTGATAAAAACTAACATAACAAAAAAAGAATTACCAAATCGGTTCAGTCAAATCAAATTTAGAAATTCATTTTGATATCTATACATAGTATAAAGCAAAGTCGCTTTCCGCATCTGTCTGTATATATGTATGCTTATATCTTTAAAACCACGCAACGGATTTTGATGCGGTTTTTTCGATAGGTAGTGTGATTCAAGAGGAAGGTTTACATGTATAATAACATGCTTTATATATATTATAGAACCACTAATAATTTCAAGATTTCTAATGCGAAGTCGTAAATAAACATATGTTTTTGCGCTTGCATTGCAAACGCTGGCTGAATTCTACGAGATAGATCAAAATAATGTACTAAGTATTGTTTACCCTAAAAAGGTCTACAAAAAAGTTCGCGATGGCATATGTTTATTTCTTAGGGATAACTTACAATAACCAATTTTTATCCTTTACTTTTTACGAAAAATAATTGCTCATTTACGAAGCGATTTAAAGCAATACCACATTCATCCTTATCTAATTAAGTATTTAAAATAAGTTTCACATTAAATAGAGAACAATATAGCCCTTTACAGTGTATAAATTAAGCGAATAGTTTCGGAGATATTACAGGTTTAAAATATACGGACATCGCGGTTGCGGCGGTACCGGCTGGCCGCGGTGCGTGCGCGACGAAGCACGCGCCTTTTTCAGATTGTAATTTACAGCGATCGCACGCATTTATCGGAGCTCCTTAGCGAGGAAAATAATAAACTTAATAAAAACTTCTTTTTCAGCGCGACATTTTTTATCTAAATTGTATTTACGTTCGTAATTTAATAATCCACACTAATATTCTAAATGCGAAAGTAACTCTGTCTGTCTGTTACCATTTCACGCCTAAACTACCCTACCGATTTTGCTGAAATTTGGTATGTAGATAGTTTGCATTCATGAAAAGGACATGGGCATATTATTTTTTGGAAATTCAACCCCTAAATGGGTTAAAAGGGGTGGCAAAGTATGTATGAGAAAAATATTTTTATTGCATATTTTTGCATGAAACTTTGAATTAACGCTTTTTAGTACAAATGATGAAACACGTATTTCAGGGTTTTTCGAAATTCACCCCCATTGGAGGTTAAAGGGGGTATGTAAGTTTGTATGGGAAATTTCCCCTATGAGGGTGAGCGGGGATGGCACCATTTGCGTAGGAAAAATATTTAACAGTAATTTTTACCATAGGTACATAGCAATGAACCACATACATCAGTTTATTATTAACGAAAAACACACAAAGAAATTATGATATACATAGTAGCAAAATTGGTTAAAAATCCCTACTTCCCTACTAATAATATAAACCCGAATGTAACTCTGTCTGTCTGTCTGTCTGTTACGCTTTCACGCTTAAACCAGTAAACCTCTTTGCGTAAAGTAAAAAAACCTTTAAAAGTAAATAGTAAATTTTTATTTGTTCTTTTTTGTTGCCCGGACCGGAAATAGAACCCAAGATCTCAAGAAGTAATTCCGAAGACGGACGGTTAGACCTCAGAGACGATACGCATATTTCTAAAATTTCAAAAAAAAAATCTGTTAGAGGTTTCCATAACTTGCTATACAGTTTAATTTAACAGGATTTGCCGAAGTGCAGATAAAACTGTAAACACAATAACGTAGTCCTACCATTTACCTGAGGTGAAATTAGAAAAGAGAAAGTGTATGTTCAGTTTTGACGGCAAAATTGCTGAATTGATTTTAATATTTACAAAAAAATAGATGAAACTTTGGATAGCGATATAGGCTACATTTCATCTTAAAATTTTAACGAGCAGTGTTACAGAGCTAAATATCAAATTAGTAGACTACGCGGGCGAAGCCGCGGGTAACAGCTAGTTATAGATAAAGAACAACGTTATCCGGGATTGGATATGTGTCCGGCTGGACACTGGCTGGCTGGTTTACTAGCTATCACATTGTGGGACTTAGTATCTTTGGCTAATCGTGAGTGCCCTTGTAATACCTCTTTAGGGATACGGACAGGAACCCGATCCGGAAATATTTAATAATTTAAAAATAATAGAGAGTCTCTGAAACCGGCCCGTTTTTATAAAAATGCGAAAAAAGCTAAGCAGTTCTACAAGGATCCTGTCACACGATGCTCACTGTTTCTACCGCAATGGACTTGGCGTAAAGATATTTTACGTTAATGCAATATTCATTCTCTACATGGTGGGACTTAGTTTCTTCTGTTAGTCCATGACTAACCTTGGTTGTACCTCTGCAACAACTTCGGGGATAAAGAACTAAAACTTACGTTTCTGTATCTAAATGTTTATGAAATGAGACTTTTCTCAGAGATAAAACGAAATGATATTTTACAACGATGACGATTCTTTACGGGGACATTTCAAGCCAAGTTGCCAACGAAACAAGCCTCATGAGAGACTGACCGCTCACAACCCTGGAAACATAATACCGAGACGTGGTGCTGTCAGTATTGTGTTTGAAACAATACACTCGTATTCCAACTTACATTTTAGTGGTCGAATGGCAGCCGGCTGCGGGACGTCAGAGCGCATTTTGCCGTGTGGCCGGAGGATATTAGTCGCAGTTAGCAGCTAAAGCCGGCCATTGGGCGAACGGCCAGCACCCCACAGATAGGGATGTGTAATACAATACGATGTTACATGATAGCGATATATCAGTATTCGATATATTCATACTTCATGTAACTTATTTGTATTTAAGCCCTAAACCAATTTCAGTAAAATTTATTTATTCTGGTATCTATTTATGTATTTATTAGTTTCGTAGACATTGATAAGACAAGCATATAATTTGCTTGCTATGGGTTATGCTCCTACGTTTGTGCTCTTGCCGACACATACCTCGTGGTATCGACGGCAAGAGCGTGCGGGGAGCCCCTGGCGTGGGAGGACGTGAAGCGCATGCAGGGGCAGGCGTGGGAGACCACGTTGGAGCGGTGGAAGGAGGACCTAGCCCCACCTGTCCCTGGGCAGGCGACGGTGGAGGCTATCCGACCGGTCCTCCGAGAGTGGTTGCAGCGGTGGTTCGGGTCGCTGACGTTCCGACTTGTGCAGGTGCTTTCCGGGCATGGATGCTTCGGAAAGTATCTGCACAAGATCGCAAGACGGGAGGCGACCCCCGCCTGCTACGAGTGCGGGGCGCCAGAAGACACGGCGTCCCACACGCTAGGAGAGTGCGTCGCATTCGAACAACAGCGGTGTACACTCTCAGCGGTCGTAGGAGAGGACCTCTCGCTGCCGAGCGTTGTCAACGCTATGCTCGGTAGTGACAGGTCCTGGCAGGCGGTGGTCTCCTTTTGCGAAGAAGTCATGACGCAAAAGGAGACCGCGGAGCGGGCCCGGGAGGACGATACCAACTCAGGCCCGCTCCGGCGCAGGCGGACCGGGGGCGCGAGAAGGCGGTTCATCCGCCTTCAAAGTGCTTCCGATGCGGGGCTGCCGGGGGGAGTCGGGGGACTTCCTCTGGCCAGCACGGTCTCGCACGCCTGGGAGCGACTCCAATGGCCGGAGTCGCTCCTCTTTCAGATGGAGAATGCCAACGCGACCCCATCTCGCTCCTTGCCGGGCGGCAGGAAGGTCATCGTGTGGTTTTTAGTCGGTTCGAGTCCGACATAACCCGCTGCTCTCCCCCAAGAGCGGTGGGTATCCGGGGGGATTTTCCACACGTTAAAAAAAAAAAAGATCCCTACATTTGCCGCTTCGCCACTTGCTTAAATTTTAAATTTCTTTTAAAATTGATTAACTGGTTTCTTTATAATTTCACTTTAATAATCCCATGCGTTAGCTACTTTTTTATTCCTGTGATCTTTGTCTTTGGGATTTCAAATGCTGGATGTATCAGGGACAATACAATTTGATACACATTTTTAGACCAGACACACATTTTTCGAAATTTAACATAAATAAAGTACAATTTAATTTAAAAAAAACATTACATACGTATGGACGTGTGGCAAGCGTTTGCGGTATATTCCTTTGATTTGTGTCAAAAAATCGACAATTGATCGTATCGCTACAAATTTTGGCAAACCTATACAAACCCAACCAAACACTCTATCTCCACGTTTGCGTTTGTAATGGTTTGTAGAAGTTTGGCAAGCCTATGGATCCAGCATTAGATTCAATTTTGTTCTAATCTCGACTGTGGTTTTGCGGTCCGGTATTTGGATTGACTTCGTGAGGTCTTGGGTTTGATCATAGGTTCGGGCAACCAAAAAAATGTGATTTTTCAATTCTCAAATAAATAATAATGTTGCCTGGGATTGGATATGTGCGCTGTTGGCGAAAGGCTAACCACCTAGCACATTGTGGGACATAGTGTCCCGGAGTGGGATACGGACTCGAACAAATTTATACAGCGATATCTATCTATTAATTTAAAAAAATTACAGGAGTCTTCGAAACTGACTTCGAAACTAGTTTATATAAAATTTGAGAAAAACTAGGCAGTTTTGCAAGTGTTCTCTATCTATCGCAAAGGACTTGGCGTAAATATATTTAAGTTACGCTAATGCAATATTCAAGCTGCAGGCGCGCTCTTATAGCCGTATTCCCTCAATTCCTAATTATTGTTTAATATGTCATGAGTTTCCAAGTTTAATGTACTATTACTCGATACTCTCTCCTTACCCCGTAAGGAACTTGGCGTGAAGATATGTAAGTATGTATTTAATATACTATTACAATTATAAAACAGTAAAATTGCACAAAACTGTCTTTGGTTTTAATATTATTTCGTATAAAGAAACAGTTAGGTACATACTATGTAATGTATGTGTAACTCAAAAATCACTGAACCGATTGCCATAAGCTTATGATTACCTTGGGACGATACTCTAATTTAAAAAAAATCGTTATTCAGTAGAACATAATAGTAAATACAAAATAAAACATATGCGATAAATTAAAAATCTTCTACGTTTACGTTGGTTGAAATATTTCAAATAATTAAGTTATAAATACTAAAAGGATATAATCCTTTTTCCGATTTAACATATACTTTTAAGTTCGTATGTCTACCGAATGCAATACTATGCGATATATCGATATAATACACTTTTGTTATCCCTACCCTAGCCCGGATTAAAATGTAACTCGACCGGATGTTCCGGATGAACCGCTTGTTGGCCCGGAAATTAGACTGCAAATATTACCGAACGACACATTCATACGACGAACGATGAATGAATATAATTCATATTTCAATAGGATTTGGAAACTACGAAATCCTATTAAAATATCATTTGTCACCGTTTCAAAGGCGATTTTGGGGTAGGAAAAGGAAAAACAAATCACATCACACAATATGCATCGCTTATAGACACCAAAGTTATTGCCAACCTGAATTTTTTTATGATAATGGAAGGCAAACAAGCAAACGGATTTCCTGATGATAAGTAATTTCCGCCGCCTAGAGACACCAAAGGTGGTAATGGTGCGTTGCCAACCTGAGGCCGGGATGTTAGGCCTCGTGCAAAAGTAACTTGACCGGCTACCTTATACGCCGAACCGGAACACGTCAGCGGCAAGCAATCGACGTTACGGTGGCAGGATTAGATAAGGCGGTGGTACCAATCCGGGCGAGTCGCTTCGAAACTCTACCACTTAGTAGGATGCCACGGTGTTAGTGACGGTAAGCCTATGCCCGCCTTTTACGAGCTGCCTGGCAGGAAGGCAAATGGTCTATACTGATAAGGAGCCCGGACCAACACGGGGAATGTTAGACCCTAGCGTTATTTTTTATAATGGTTAACTAACTCCACGGGCGGTAGAGAGCTGTGCAGTCACTTGTCCGGGTAGTAAACCAAAGTATAACTATATAGTATATTCCTACCGCCACAATGACTGCAAAGTTCCGGTCCGAATGGTAATAGAAACTCTTTTCCTCCCGGCGCCTAACGAGGAGCGACCCCTCCAATCGATCCACCCAGTAACCAGAACGCAACACCAAGTCGAGGTACGGTCTTCCTGAAGATTGCCCTGGTTGCTGGCGTTGTAAGGAACAGTCTAATCCTAGTCTAATTATGTCTCGGGCTGAGTACTCTGCTCGCCTACAAAGCCTGGTGAATTTTTGAAAACCACGAGGTTAGCAACGTGATCACCATTAAAAATATTAGTGTTAAAAACGTATCCATTTCGATTTAATTTCCCAATTATCAGAGACATTGAAACAGAAAGTGGATTCTATTGTAAGAAGTAAAAAAAATGTTTGTCACACTTATTTATGGACACTATCGACTAGCATCCACAAAAATATGGTGCACTTGTTCCAGAAGCTAAGGATTTTCATTAAGCCGCTAGAACATTGGGTCCATTGGGCGTGACAAATGGCACCAGGCCTTAGCTAAAATTCCAGGCTCGACTCTTCGCCTCAGGATTTATAAGCTTAACTCATCAGCTTTAGGAGGTGGATTCCCAGTATTTCACTTGAATGTAACTAATGTTATTGAAGTAATAGTTTACCCTAAGAACTATACGTAAGATAAGCCAATTTAATGCTTGTGCTGCATATCTTCCTTTTCATGTATTTATTTTTGGAGTTTACTCCTTAAGAAACGATTTGAGTTATAAGGCCTGGTACGGAAATTTTATGAGGAGTAAAATCAAGTGCAACACGAAAAGTTGAGGCTTTACGTAGAAAGAGACAAACATATATATCTGTAGGATTAAACGTGTAAAAGAATGAGAAGGAATACATTACACAGCGTATCTTATTCTCGGGATCTCTTTAAGTTTTGGAGTATCACCAATATTTCACTTGAATGTAACTAATGTTATTGAAGTAATAGTTTACCCTGAAAACTATACGTAAGATAAGCCAATTTTATGCTTGTCCTGCATATCTTCCTTTTCATGTATCACTCTTTAAGTTTTGGAGAAACTTCACACCACCTTAGGATAACACCCGGGCGATTTGATTGTGAAATATCAACATATTTTTCTCCGTTCCTACATTTGTACATTCGCACTCCACTACTAGAAAGTACCGGGAAAAGATTAATAATACACAATTTTTTTATTCATCAAATTTTATTTTATCACATGAAAATTATGCTCCTTCAGAAACGATACACCAACGAATAATAAGTAAATAAATAAATATCCCTGAACAATTATGTGATAGCGTAGAAGACATTAAAGATAATTCTCAGCGAGAAATTAATTCCGACAACAATATTAAAAAAAAAGCTGATTACATTATTTGACATGCTTAGGAAGTAGAAACCAACCGCGAGGCTCGGGTCCGATTCCCGACGGGGGTAGGCATTCGTGTGATGAACATTAGATGTCTGCATTTTCGGATCAGGGTGTTTATTAAATTTATATTTTTATGTTAATATATATACTCTGTTTAAGTAATTCTATGTAGGTATTAATATCGTTGACTAACACCCATAACACAAACTTATAATTTGCTTACTTTGGGGTTAGATTCAATTTGTGTAACTTGTCCAGCTATATATTTTTTTAATTCTATATTTATTTATTTACTATTTGACCATCCGGCAATAGTTTCGAGTGCACAACACTTCGCTAATCAAAGAAAGCATTCAAAATGACTTCGACTTTTTGAAAAAAATTAAAATGAAAATGAAATTTATTTATTTCCGAAATATATATGTTTAAAAGTTGTTACAGAATACTTATTCGTACCAACATATGTGGTGTGCAAATATCTAACTTAATTAAACATAATATTGTAGTTTTTATTTTTGTTATTTCTATATTTTTACATATAAATTATTTAATATATATTTACCTACTATAATTTAAGCAAAAATTATAACGATCAAGTTTTACCCTATCTACCATACACTACCGAACTATACTACTACACTTACACTTACACACTTTAGAACGAAGTTGACGTGGTTTTTTCACCAGTCCGAAGGTTGTTGAATAGTTTGCATATCAAACTCGTAAATCCACGTCTCGTCACCAGTGACAAATGCGTTTCATGAATGTTAGGTTAGCATTGACTAGTTCTATTATGTCCTTAGCGACTCTTATGTGATTTTTGGGGAAAGTTCAGGTCTTTTGGGACTAATCGAGCGTCAACCTGTTTTAACTCAAACGAATAGTTTATTTTTTTTTTAAATATGATATTAGAAGGCAAACAAGCAGACGCATTTCCTGATGGTAAGAAATTGACGCCACCTAGAGACACCAAAGTTGGTAATGGTGCGTTGCCAATCTGAGGACGAGAAGTCAGGCCTCGAGCAAAAGTAAGTTTACCCGCTACCTTACCCTCCAAACCGGACCACGTCATGATGTTATGGCGGCAGGAATAGGTAAGGCGGTGGTACTGATCCCAAATTTTTTCATAATTATTGAATTTCATGTGTTGAGTAAAATTAGTCAATTTTGGTGGCATTTTGTACAATTTTGTTCAGTGAAAGTGAACAAATGGAATAATCATTAAAAAAATAGCGTATCGTGTATTTCCTTGTTGCCGCTAAATCTCATTACATGAGCTTGAGTAATGAGGCCACCGCTTTACCCAAGAGCCTGACATGACTTACTGACGACTAATGACTGATGACAAATTATAATTCATTAAAATTTGACCCAGATTTCTACTTGACTAATGGCAAATACTAACATGAAGGCCAAACCCTAAAGAAAGAAAGAAAGCGAGTAAAGCAAAGATTTATTATATTATAAATACTAAACAATTAGAAAAATAAGCAAAACCACTAATTGTATCAACCTCTATTTTCATCGCACTCTGACCTTCCTGTTATTCGATTACAAGCCTAGTAGATAATTGGCGTCGTTAAGTGAGTACACAAATCTTCCAATCAACAAAGTGGAGGTAATGATCTGGAAATACTAAAACCAACTTGGATTAGATTTGACACTTGATATATTTTTTTTTATAACATTGGAAGGCAAACAAGCAGACGGATTTCCTGATGGTAAGAAATTCCCGTCGCCTAGATACACAAAAGGCGGTAATTGTGCGTTGCCAACCTAAGGCCGGGATGGTAGGCCTAAAGCAAAAGTAAGTTTACCGGCTACCTGACCCTCCGAACTGGATCACGTCAACGATAAGCACTGATGTTATGGCGGCAGGAATAGGTAAGGCGGTGGTACCAATCCGGGTGAGTTGCTGCGAAACTCTACCACCTAGTAAGATGTCACGGTGTTAGTGACGGTAAGCCTATGCTCGACTTTTACGAGCTGCCTGGCAGGAAGGCTGATGGTCTATTCTACAAAGAAGCCCGGACCAACTACGGGGAATTTTATGAAAATTTAACTTACATTATAAACTTAAAGTAAACAATTGCTTCGACACCAACGAGCTAAATTAGTGGGATGAATATTTCTTTCAGCACAAAAGGCATTCTGAATTAAAATCACAAACGACCTACAAAAGGAACATCACTTGATAAAGTTTGAGAGGATCCTTAAAAGTACAGCGGAAAAACTGTAGCGAAAGAAAATATTGTTAACATAGTTTTATAAGAACTGTTGGGTAATTCTTTATTAGAATTTTGAAACTAACAGTTTACCCACAACTTTTTCAACGCAGAATAGTTCATTTGGACAGCTTCACTACATAGTATAAAACAAAGTCGCTTCCTCTGCTCCCATGTCGCTTTGTATGCTTATATCTTTTAAACTACGCAATGCATTGTGATGTGGTTTTTTTTAATAGATAAAGTGATAAAGAGGAGGGTTTATATGTATATTTCATAACCGTGCGTAGCCGTGGCGCTCCTACACATAAACTATATGTGTGCTAAATTTCATCCTCCTAAGTCCACGCATTTTTCGTAAAATCCAAAGTTTTGTCATCACGTATTAATATATAGATAAAAGTTCATTATAATATATCTGTTACAATAGATTTCTGCGAAGTAATTAAAACATATCGATTTTCATTAAAATCAATTCAGACGTTTATTCCTGAAAGCCAAAGAGATCGACAGATAGGCTTTCACATTTACTACAGATAGACATAATTTTTATGTACGTAGATGATTTAATTATTGAAATCTAAGTTAGTAAGTGCATTTCTGCTGCGATTAAATTATTAGGAACAGAATTTCAATAAATTCGTAACGTACAATCAACATGAATTGCTAAAGTTATGGCACCGATTAATCCCATCAAAGGACGAAAATGAATGGTGTTTTAAAATGATCGCCAAAACCTTGATTACAACATACAGCATGTCTTGACGTAATAATCTGTAGTGCGTTGCAGCTTGTCGACACTAACCCGTTGCTTACTATGGTTAGATATTGTTGTGGCGGACCATATGGAAGTTGATTTGTTACTGAGTGAAAGTGTTGCAAGTTGCAAACTCCAAAACCTGGGCAACGGACAGACATCTCAGTTTATCTAACCTCGATAGTAATATCAAAAATTAATAGATAAATAAATTGGGTATGTTTGTGTGTTTGTGTCAATGATGAGGTCGTCAATATAAACCAAGATTTTTTGCATTATGAAGCTTAGATAACTCAAAAACCACTGGTGGGAAAAATGGTAAAATTAGTATAGAGAAGTCAACTAACTCAAAAAGTGTTTTTTCTCTTAAATTCTTATAAAAACTTACCCGGAATTGGATAATTGCATGGTTGGCTAAAGATTGTCCTCTATAATATCTTGGACGAAGTCGCATCTTCAACTAATCGTGAGTCTCCTGCTTGTACCACTACCTACATCTTCGGGGATACAGGCGTAGAAATACATTTTAAAGTGCAACTTTTATTACATCGTCTCAATTTTTTTAGTCTGTGTGTCGCATGTCGCGTGACGGTGACGTCAGAGCAGCCGAGGCCAATATGGCAGCATCTATAGTTTGTAGTTATAGATCAAGTTTCACTTTTACCGTAATTTCATAAAACCACACAATTCTTTTTACTTATTACATTCAAATTCAAATTGTAAATTTATTAACCAATTAAGTGCGTTGTCATGATCAAATTAGCCGAAGTAGCAGTCGTTTACCGTCACTCAAAACCAGCTGGAACGGCTCGAGAGCTAGCCTTTTAAAAGTTTTAACGATCATTTCCTCAGGAGAGGCCCGGCTCCACTACAGTACGCTAAATTACTTGCATCCGTCTTGTACAGTGTACTTTAAATACAGTACTCGTTTCTTTAAATATTTAAATGAACGAGTATTCATTTTATTCTAAACTTTTTTTATTTTTTCGATATTGGAAGGCAAACGTAGACAGATTTCCTGATGGTGAAGTGGATTATCGTAACTTGATATTTTTTTGTATATTTTGGATTGGATTGGATATTAAATTAATATGATATTTTTTTATATAAAACTAGCCGGTCCTGCGAAATTCATATCATTTGACAGTAACAGCTACTAACAGTTGTTTGGATTAAACTATTGTTTTTTCCTATATTCAACACATTTTTTTTTGCTTTTTGTTTTTTTTAACATCCTTTTTTTGATCAATCCGTTCAGGCGTGATGCGCTGATCACTCGAAATCGAATTCACTTTTATGTATAAGATTTTATAAAATCCTTGGATTAAATCGTATATTCGCTCTCATATGTTATATTAAACTCGCAAACACGGGTGTGTTTGCGAGTTTGATGTCTCATAAGATGTCAAATGTCATATCCAAGGTTAGACAAACAGACACACATTTTCTTAAACAGTGTTCTCAAAATCTTAACATTTACATTTTAAAAAAATTGATAATTTTGCAACTTTCCGCTAAAGAACATTTATGGCACGGCTCAATTGGATACAAATACCTACTTGACTGCTTCAGTATACAAATTAAAATGTATTTATTCACGTGGATCTATACAAAGATTCTTGTGATGCGGCTATATAATTCTAAAAACTGTCACCGGATCGGAACGCGGTCACTCACTGAGAAGATCCGGCGAAAGAAACTCAGCTTGCTTGTATTTTTATGATATGATAATTCACAAAAGTATATTACATATATAATTAATTTATAGAGATTGGTATGAGGAGCAATGAATCCCAAACATTCCGAAATATTCTCCTAAATATTCTGAAATCTAATAACAAGCCTGACCATACAACTTAAATTTAATGTTTTTTAAATTTATTAAATGGTAAGTCCTTAATACAAGCTTACTTAATATACACTCAAATGAGCTTGTATTGTATGTATTGTTAGTGTTACTAAAAAAGTCGCCTCTGTGGTCGAGCGGTCCGGGTGTTGGACTTGACTGCATGAGGTCTCGGGTTCGAATCCTGGGTCGGCCAACAACAAGAAAATTGGATTTTTCCAATTTTCTAATAAAAAAAAATGTTGGTCGGGATTGGAAACGTGCCCGCTTGGCGATAGGCTTGCCACCTATCACATTATGGGACTTAGTATCTTCGGTTAGTCGTGGGTGCCCTGGTTGTGCCTCTGCCTACCTCTTCGGGGATATGGGCTTGAAGATACTTTTTTTTTACTAAAACTGTATAATGGGGTTTTAACGCCATCGTAAATGAAGGTAATCGTAATTTTTTTCATTATTATTTAATTTCGTGCTTAAATTGAGTGGAATTGGTTTATTTGGGTAAGAATTGGATCAATTCTGTTCAGTGAAAGTGTACAAATGAAATAATCATGAAGAAATTGATGTATCGTCTATTTCCTCGCTGCTGTCAAATCTCTGAGGTAAGCTTGAGTGACGAAGCTACCACTTTACTCAAGACCCTGACCTGACATGACTTTGTACATAGTGACTTATGACTGACTGAATTAACTAATTAACTAGCTTGACATTCGCAAAGTAGTCGTGAAAAACGACCGAAAGCCATATTTACAAAAGAAGAATTTATATTAATATTTAATGGAGGTATGTTGTATGGAGTTGAATATATTTATAGTCTTTTAGTTCTGGTTAAGTATAAACCATTTATTATATAACCTCTTTCCTGATTGAGTCGTGCTGTAATATGTGTGTCTGTTTTGATGGAAAGTTGCAAAATAATTAATTAATTGCGTTTAAGTATGGTTTTCACATAATAACTCCTGCCTATCAGTTTTTGGATAACATGTTTTTATTACATAAGTATCTTCATACCCATATTCATGAAGAGGTAGGCAGAGGCACAACCAGGGCAACCACGACTAGCCGAAGACACTAAGTCCTACATTGTGATAGGTGGCAAGCCTATCGCCAACCTGGTACATTTCCAATCCCGAGCAAGGTTTTTTTTTATTATAAAATTGGAAAAAAACATTTTTTTTCTTGCCCGACCCTGGAGTCGAATCTGGAACCTCATGCAGTCAAATCCGACAACTGAAAAGCTAGACCACGGGCGATTATTACGTTATATTTTATAAGTATTTTATATTTCCAACTTTTTTGAGAAAGACTTTCCTGATGTTTTACTCAAATTTATTCTGTGTGTAATCAAAGTCTTTTAAAAATGAAAGTGATTGAGTTAGCAAAAAAATAAAATTGTACAAAAATTGGGGAGCATTTGAAAAACATAATTATGCTTGTTACCTCTAATTAGACCCTTATAATTTTCAGAGGCTGTGTAAGGACACAGGCCTCGGGTGGACCGGTCATGTGTTTGTGGATCTCCTAATCTATTTATTTATTTAGAATTTTATTATAAACACAGTCGCCTCTGTGGTCTAGCGGTTTAGTTGTTGGGCGTGATTGCATGAGGTACCGGTTTGAACCCCGGGTCGGGCAATAAAACGAAAATTGGGTTATTCCAATTTTCTTATTACAAAAAAACGTTGCTCGGGATTGGATATGTGCCCGGTTGGCGATAGGTTTGCCACCTATCACATTGTGAGACTTAGTATCTTCGGCTAGTCGTGGCTGCACTGGTTGTGCCTCTGCCTACCTTTTCTGGGATATGGGCATGAAGGTAGTTTTTATTATAAAGACGTAAAATTAAAATAAAATGTGAGGTTATCCGTGAGGTGCCAATTTTAGAACAAACGTAGAATAGATAAACTTATAAAAGAAGTGGGTAGATAAATCTACTTCGTTGTATCTAATCTTGTTTCAAGGTGGTAATTTCTATACTTCTTGTCGTCGGTATCTGGTAGAATTCCATTCTAAACATAACTTATTCATTTTACTTGTACTTTCCACAATACAATTTTTATTATTGCAAAAAAAAGGAAATGAAAAGAAAATCATTTATTTTCGGAATATGTGTATTAAAAAGTTGTTACAAAGATATTTAAGCATACAACATGTTCTACCACATTGTTGTGTGCGAACATTTACTTAAATTTAAAGAAATTAAATATTTATATACATTTTATTATTTAAATCATAGCACTAATTTATACTTTTAATAGATCTTTTATTTATTTGTATGTTTATTACATTTTAACCAACCGGTTTCAAGTTTTAAGCATCATCAGGCCTACTGTTGTTGTAGTCCTAGATCTACCTAGGTCTAATCTAAGGTTGTGCCTCTGTCTACCTCTATATATGCGTAAGATACTTTGATGAGTGACATTGAAATCGAAGTCAGTTTTTGCATTGTTACTGCGGTAAAATTATTATAGTATAGATTTTGTATAAGGTAGCTAACAAATAATATGAGACAATCATCGCCAATAACTACTGCACAGTAATTTACCATTTAGTTGCAACTAGGTGGTAGAATTTCGAAGCGTCTTGCCCGGATTGGTACCACCGCCTTACCTGCTTTTGCTGACATAACATTAATATGACTTTGACGTGTTCCGATTCGGAGGGTAAGGGAGCCGGTAAACTTACTTTTGCTGGAGGCCTAACCTTCCAGCCTCAGGTTGGCAATGCACCATTGTCACCTTTGGTGTCCCAAATTGGCGTGAATTTCTTAGTACCATGAAACTCATTTGCTTTTTTGTCTTCCATATCATAAAAAAAGTCCTTTAAAATTATTTTTTTTGAAAACCAGCGCGGGCGAGAGGCAATCGAAGACATCATTTATAGCTCTTTAATACCTAAACTGCTGTTATACTACCTACTTGTACGGTGTACCAGTTTTCACCTGGAACCATGAAGGAACCCCTGTTTTATTTTCCAGTTCATCGGGCAGGACGTTTTGGCATTTAACATGAGTCTAAAGCATTTTTCGGAGACAGGGCCTGTGTACACATGACGCTGCTAAAGGAATGTCACCCTTATACCTTGGATAGTAAGAGGTTGGAGACGAGTGATTGGCAACCATCGCTGATTGCTAACTCGGAGTGTCAACTCGCTCCCCTCCGACCTTACTCTGTCATCCTGCTCAACAATGCGGAAATATTTAGATTGCTCTAAATTTAGATATGAGTCGCGTAAAATTTGCATTACAGATCAATATCAGACATGTCGACAAAATTTATTCACTTTTATATCACGGCGTTGAAGAATTACGATTCCCTTTTTTAACACGGCATCAAGGAATAACAGGGATCAGTATCAAACAGCGCAACTTTTATGTTTACTTATGGTCTTAAGCAAGGGTAAAATATCATTAGTCTGGTTCTTTTACTTCAATTCCAACTTTTACTTACCCACATAAAAAAAGACGAGATTTTCAGTAAGACTGTATGTTTGTATTGTATGTTTTCTTATGCGATTATTCCATAAATAACCAACCGTTTTTTATGAGTCTTTTTTACAAAGATAGGTTATGATTTCGAATAGGCCCGTTTTCAATTGTATAATGATCTGAATAATGGTTGAGTTACACCTAATAATGCAAACATTTTACGTAATATCTTATGGACCTTTGTATGAGTATGTTACTCAAAAACTACTAGTAGGATGTTGGTATAATGAGTGTTAGACCACTTCGGATTAATTGGCTATCCTTCAAAGAAAGGATTACCAAATCGCAACGTGGTACTTGGAGTCGGTTTATGCAGTTTTATTGCATTTATTTTAAACTAGCTGCCCGCCCTCGCTTCGCTTCGGTTTTTCATTCGGGGAAAACAGAAACTTACTACATACTAAAACCTTCCTCAAGAATTGTTCTAACTATTGTTGAAAACCGAATGAAAATCCGTTCAGTATTTTCGAGTAAATTGAAAACAGAGAGACAGACGCGGTGGGGGACTTTATTTTTTAATATGTACTTATTGATGATAAAACGTCAACTAGCATTCTATTGTGTTGCCAATACTGATCATAAAAACATTTTTTTTCTAACTAGGCATTGATGATAATTAGTGAGCAACAATTAACCTTATTTTAAGTCGGTTATGCCAAGATGGCGTTGACATTTAATCAATAAAAGAAAAGAGATTGAACATTTTAGACTTGTAAGATTAGTCCAACCTTGAAAACTCCTGATGTTTGTTATCAACTGTTTCCGAGAAATTCCGCCATATACTTTCGGAATACATTAATGGAATCAAATTACGAATTTTGAAACATTACCGTCGTTTGTCTGCCACATAGATTTGTTGCGTTCGGATTTTTTTCGGAACGCGATTCCGTAACGAAATTCAGAATGTATATGGCAGGACTGAATGTCAGTGTTTAACTAACATGTTTTGTCTCTTTCTATTTCTATCGTTGAAAGAAGATAGCGCTAACTTAAAATTAGCTTAGTGGATGCGCAACAATGTTACCATCAATAAAATACATTTGTTTCCCTAAACAAAGAGCCCGTGCTAGTCCGGGATCTTTTGCAGAATAGACCATCCGACTTACTTCCAGGCAGCTCGTAAAAGGCGAGCATAGGCTTACCGTCACTAACACTGTGATATCTAATTAGGTGGTAGTTTTAGATTCGAGTGGATTGGTACCCTCGCCTGACCTATTCTTGCTGCCATAACGTCAGTGCTTGCCGTTGATGTGTTCCGGTTTAAAAAAAAGGTAAACCGTGAACTTACTTTTGCTCGAGGCCTCTTCCCGATCTCTTGTTGGCCCAAATTTCTTACCATCAAGAAATTAGTCTGATTGTTTGATTAGTCCAATATCATGAAAAAAGGTTGCTTCTTTCCGACATAGAGTAAAATTGCTATGCTTGACCTGTATAGCAGAATGCCTAAGATGCCTACTCTTGGAAGAAATAATCTTAATATTAAAAAACACATACATATATATTTACAAAAATGTATGGACGGTGTGGAATGCATACAATCCTTTGCCTGTAGCTTCGTGTACATAACTAACGTGGAAACTCATAGACTGATTGATACAAAACATAACCTACTAGCTGTCTGCCTGTGACTTCTGCAGTGTAGAATAGATACGATTTTCATACATAACTTTTTCCCTTTTGGGGTCGATGTTCGATAAAAAAATTAGCGTATGTTTGCACTCAGATCTTTAGATAAAAGTATATTGAATTTCATCAAAATCAGTTCAGAGCTTCTGTTGTAAAAGAGCAAAAGATAGACAGACTTTCGCATTTCTGGTGTTCGTTTAATATAGTAAGTACACGTTTAGCATGGATGGATATTTTTTGCATTACCTACTCGCTTGTTGAATTGCGTTATACTTTTTTCCGACTTTCAAAGATTTTGATTTGTTATTTCAATATTTTAATAGGAGTTTTAAACGGTTATAATCACTAGTTGCAATCATTGTTTTACATCCGTCTGGACCGTAGATTTAATCCAGAATAACTAGTAATCGGAGGATGAAACAACGTCTCTTTCAAGGTTACCTTCGTTGGAAGACGTATTTACAGCCGTCTAGAACGTCTTTATTGACTAGAGAAGCACCCCCTTTTCTCACATATTCTTATCTATTGCTAATATATGACGACATTTGACCAAAAGTTTTGAAGTATTGCGGCGTTGCGCACTCGCTTGCGCGAACGTTCGTGTTGTCATGTTTGTGTACGATAGCGCAATAATTGAATATTGTATTCTACTACATAAATGATAGTACTTTCATACTGGTAATTAAAGGAATTCGTGCAAAGTTATTCCCTAATCATTCTAAAATATCAAAAATTCACAACGTTGGTATTCAAGTTTTCACTTGTGCCGGCACTCCCGGTGTGCAAACCGTTTTTTTTTTACTAGGCTCAGTGTGTCGGCCCAAAACCTGCGCATTCAAAAGCGTAGGTAGACTCTGAGAAACTTATGCACTCTTTCAATAAATAATTTCAGATCGAAATGTTAAAGAAAAAAACCGGCATTTCATTTTGTTGAAAAAATCCAGTAATTTGCAAAAAAGTCCAACTCGACTCGACTAAAAATTTGTAAAATTCTTCCTGTTCACTGTAAAGTTGAATATTTTAACATAATAGAAAACTATTACAACGAAGACCACAAGATACAAAAAACATATAACTATAATACTAGATTCTCTAAAAACAAAAGATTGCTTGAACACACTGCCCAAAACTATTATGGACAAAGAACAATCGAGTATATAACTCCCAAATTATGTAATATATATCCCTTTCTCCTCGAGGACAACAATTAATATGGGCTACTTAAAAGTAAAAATGAATTACATATTCCTAAATATTTAAGTAAATATGTAAACTGCACGATATAATACATAAGCAAGTAAATTTAAAACACAGAGACAGTAATTAATATAATTTGTAATTGTAAGCAAAGCACTACATAAGCAAATTTAATAATAATAATAGTATATATCTGAGCGCATCGCCAACAACTGCTTCACAGTTTGGCGAAACTTGTACGTTGTAATTTAGAGGTAAGTTTTTCAGAAGAAAATAAATTAAAAAAAAATTCACGCCCCCGGAAGGAATTTTTTTTTCGTGAATGTTTAGAGAAGCATTTTTTCAAGAAACACCTCCGAAAAATCTTGTTCGTCTTGATGAGTTCGATTCTTTGAATAGCGTTCTTCCTATGAGCCCGAGTTCTGTGTAAAAAATGTACTACCTTTTTTCCATATTCCGGTCTGGAAGGCAGGGTCACCGTTAACTTACAAACTAGGGCTAAAACCCCGGCACAAGAAAATAATTCACTTGTAAAATCTGATGCTCACCTGGTTGTCACCTTAATAAAAAAGTTAATAAAACATTTAAGCCGATCAGGTTTGTAGCTTTTCTAAGTCAAACAAGAGACTTAAGAGCAAGTTAGTACTTTAGTTGAGTATGTGTCATAAGCTGGTAGTTTCGTTAAGTTGTTAGAGTTGAAGCTTGCTGCCCACCGCCGGCAGGAGACCGCCCGCCGCCCTTCCGTCGTTAACTACTCGTTGTAAACCTACCTCAAGTTATTGGATGGACAGGATTCTTAGGTTCTTTCATTTTATATTTATCTAGCGGCCCGCTCCGGCTTCGCACGGGTATAATATATACATGTAAACCTTCCTGTTTAAACACTTTGTCTATTAAAAAAACCGTATCAAAATCCGTTGCATAGTTTTAAAGATTTAAGCATACAAAGGGGCATAGGGACAGAAGAAGCGATTTTGTTTAATACTATATAGTGATTAAGTTCTATTATAATTAAGTATTTACATGATATGTATTAACAACACTTTTTTTTTTGAATGACTAATTTGTTGTTAATCTCGCGATTTTATGCAACTTCACCGAGCTTTGTGGGCCGAGCAGAGTGCTCAGCCCGAGACATCATTATTTAAATGCATGGGGCTGTTACCTACAACGCCAGCACCAAGGGGTCTGTCTGTCTGTCTCCCGGGAGACCGTACCTCGACTTGGTGCTGCGTTCTGGTTACTGGGTGGATTGGAAGGAGGAATACTGGCGGCTCGTTGCCCGGCGTTAGGCGCCGGGCGCAAGAGAGGTCTTCGTCGCCGAGACCGGAGGCGACGGTGTCGTGTGATGTTGTGATGTGAGTTTGTCGAGTTCCGGTTTGGAGGTGGAGGAAGTAGTGCGTTCGCCGCGGTTATTGGGTCCGGAGGATTCGATAACACGTGGCGGGGTCTTCTACGATTTGGGGGCGCATTCGCTACCGGTGTGTAGTCACATGCGGATACTAATAACGGATTCGGGTGGGCAGCAGTTTTTTCAAAGTAACGTTCGGGTAGTTCTTTGAAATGCTGCGCTATCGTGGGTAAATCGAGGTCGCGATGTAGGTCCGCGTTGCGAACGTACCACGGAGCGCCCGTGGCAGTTCGCATGAACCTATTCTGAATAACTTGTAGTTTTTTTAAATGAGTCGGGAAACATTAACAACACTGCATAACACAAGCAACTTGCTTACTTTGCGGTTAGATTCAATTTGTGTAACTTGTACAAGGATATATATTTATTTATTTGGTGTTAACTACATGAGGTAGTAGTTCGATTCCCGTGTCGGGCAAGTCAAAATGTACTTTTCAATTCTCTTACAAATCGTAAGGCTACAAAGTAAGTAAAGGCTAATCATGAGTACCTTGGTTGTACTTAAACCAAGTCAGACGATTGACCTGATACAGGCGTGAAGATAACCGCAACCTCAGACATGCTTCTTCAAATTTGCTTCATTTTAAGAAAATTCACACGTGGTTTTTACCACAGGGGCTATAAATATATAATTAGGTAGCATTATTAACTCTTTTTGTCATGACCACGTATATACTCGAGATGTTATGTGAATATGAAAACAGATATTAACTCTAATTTGTAAATACAGAAATTATCTCTAACATACGTTTAAAACTTTGTAATAATCAAATATGTGGGGTCCTACGAGTATATGTAGTAACTGGATGACTGATAATAGCTCGGTGTTTTTCATAATTCAACTTTTTCTAAAACTAAAACTTTGGTCAAGCGGTCCAGGTGTTGGACTTGAGTTCATGGGACTTCATTCCCGGGTCGGGCAACAAAAAATAAATAAGAAGTATATATTTACTTTAAATTTTCTGATAACAATAACGTTGCCCGGGATTGGGTATGTGCCCGGTTGGCGATAGTATTGCGACCTATTATCTTGTGGGACTTAGTATCTTCGGCTAGTCGTGGGTGCCCTGGTTGTGGCTCTGCATACCGCTTAAGGGATATGTGAAGATACTTTACTTAACCTGTTTAAAGATTATCAGTTAGGAGGAATAGGCAAGTAACAGATAAACACACCAGTAAATTAAATCTATGTATTTATATTAGCGATCCACATTGTGAGTGAGAACGAGGGACGGGATAGTTCATCGGAGATAGTAGAATATACAAGCTATAATTACAATTGAACACGTGCCGTACCCGCGCCGCACCCGCACCGCACCCGCGCCGTATACGCACCGCAACGCACACTGCTACTTTCGGAGCCAAGCTCAGTACGCAGTCACGTGTATTAGCATTTTATGTTAGAAGACATTAAAGATAGATAGACAGATTAAGACATTTTTAGATCAGTCTTAACTCAGTTTAAATTGACA
Source organism: Calephelis nemesis (assembly GCA_002245505.1). NCBI lineage: Eukaryota > Metazoa > Arthropoda > Insecta > Lepidoptera > Riodinidae > Calephelis > Calephelis nemesis. The sequence continues at coordinate 165,672 of NJDD01001686.1, read as the reverse complement.
TTCAAAAATATAAGTGCAGATTTTTATTGTAAAGTCTTTTTGATTTTGTTAAAGATTTGTATTTTTGCTAACGATACCTATCCATTTAACTTCCGTATAATATTTCAAAAACCAATGGGAAAAAAATTGCTAAAATCAAATAACTGAATAATAAACTTTCATTTTAGTTAGTTTGAATCTAGTACATCATTTTTACATTAATGTCAGACAGATAATTACAAAATAATGTCAGATAAAATACAACTGGACGCTCTGTCGCGCGTCGGAGCGAGCGGCGCGGGAAGCGGGGTCGCGTCACTCTATACAGTCCGGTGTGGAGAGCTCCCAGGCACTCTATTACGTCACATTATACAGTCCGAGAGGTTCACAGGCTCTCCATTTCATTACACTATACAATCCGGGTTAGGGAATTCACTGGCGCTCCGTCACGTCACACGGTAGTCTCGCGGTCGACGTGTATGTACTCGACGGAGCGCTCTCGACGTCAGGAGCAGGCGGAGGAGGTACGAGAGCCGTCACTGAGCAGCGTGGGCGGTGGAGCAGGGCGGTCATTAGTCCGCCGGCGCAGAACCGCTGCAAGCGCCACTAGCACCAGCGCCACCGCCACCGCTGCCGCCGCTCCCATCGCCGCCCCCGGGGCGCTTAGTGCCGCTAGGAGCCGCGCGCCCGCGCCACATGCGCCCGCCTCGTCTGCGCCGTCCGGGCAGTCCGCCGCCCCGTCACACCATAGCGCGCCTGCCATACACGCGCCGAGTGACAAGCACGCGTGCGCGCACATTGACGCGTTGCTTGACATCTAATGTTACAACGATAAAAGTTATAAGAAGAACTTTGTCAGTAAAGAGTAAAAAAAAGTTTGATCTTAAAATAAGCAAAATTTATTTAAAGGAATTTTATCTACATATTAATACGTGATGCCAAAACTTTGGACCCCTTTTTACGAAAAATTGCGCAGGACCATAAAATTTGGCACACTTATAGTATATGTCTAGGAGAAGTGCAGAACGCTAATATTTTTCAATAACAATGCTTATAAAGTACAGTATATCAATAAATAAAACATTACCCACACTACCATGCATTGGACACACACAAACAAATAATACATTGACGATAATGATAAAAGATCACAGATGGCGCACTAAAAAGTTTGGAAACAAAGTAGTTGGTCTTGTGAAATGAAGATGGCGTTCTTATAAAAAAGAAAAGAAAATATATTTATTTGCGGAATATGCGTGTTGAAGTTGTTACAAAATTATTTAAGCTTTTTCACATATTCTACCACATTGTGGTATGCAAATATTATATATTATATAATATTATATTATATATAATATTTATATATTTTATAAACAAGATATCAAAATTTATTATGGTTGAATTTCGACCAATGGGCGCTAACTAGTTTTTTTAAACTGCCATACCTCGTTAGGTGCGGCGGGCGGCACGGCAAGGTTGGCGAGAGAGTGTGGTGGGGCGGCGCGCCAGACCTCCATCCAGGCTGCGTGCGCGGTGCCGGGCTCCCGTGCCGCCCACACCAAGAGTAATGCCGCTTCGCGTGCGGCTCCGCGCGCCCGCCAGGATCCCGAAAACACGTGCACAGCACGCGCTCCGCCCGGACACACCGTCATCACTAGCCTGGACATAACTCTTCCATTGAAGCCGATATCTCATCACCATTTTAAAATGCATGTGAAATGCAAATGTTGATGTATAAGCTGTTGTTATTTAAAAATTGATACACAGTACGAATAAAAAACAAAACTCTATTAAAATAGTTTACTGAGACTGTATTATAATGTAGTATGGTGCTTATTTCATATTATTTTATACGAATTTTGTAGTATTTTTTGTGCGAGTTAAAAGCAATAAAGCAGACGGATTTCCTGAGACCACCAATTTCACGTTGCCTATTTACACTAATTATCTTTGTTGTTGTATTATGTTGTTATGTAAAACGTTAGTTTAAAATATTAATAAGTGAAGTTTGCTTTAAATATTTTCTGAAACAAAACGGTAAAACTGTTAAGCCCGCTGATTTATTTTCGTCGTGTCTCAATCACAAGTTTAAAATTATACAAACTCGTCGTAAGAACTATAATATTGTCAAAGCGATTATTTTTCGCTTTTTTATTTAAATATGGTATCTCATTTGCTATCCAACTTCCAAATTATTTATTCTACTCTCCCAAAGTGCATGATTATGACTTTGTTACTTTCATTAGAATAGACATTGGACAAGTAGCTAAGGCCGTCGCTGTTAACTTGTACAACTTCGTTGACAGTCAAAATCTGATACAATGAATGCAAAAAAGAACGCAAGAAACGATCACCGCCTTCAATACTTTTTTGAGAGTCAGCAATAGCATCATAGCCCCTTGGATCCGTAAGTGGCTTGCTGTTCATTTAGCAGGATCTTTAGCTATCCTTTTTTGCGTCCTAAAACACACCTTATAAAAAAATAACTTACTTGGACGAGTGCGCGTCGTAAATGAGCACTCTGTTGGTGGTGTGACAGAGCGGAGCGTCGGCAGCAGCGGTGGTCGTAGGAGTAAGCTCCTCGCCCCACACACGCACAAACACTGACCGGTTGCCACGTGCCGTAAGCAGGAACGGAGCTTCCCCACACGCCGACATCTCGTTACCACTGCACACAACCAAGCACGATATAGCTGCACACAACCAAGCATGATATAACTGCACATATCCAAGCATGTTACCTCCGCACACCCTACATACTAGTTGTGAGTATTAGTAGAGTAAGTAGTACAACTTCTATGTAGTTGTACACAGACATATTTCACCACGAACCATAATATTAGCACAATGTTTGAACATAAAATAGACGAGTAGGGTAGTTTCATAAAAACTGTCTTCTTACATAATAATAAAACTTTAAATAACGCTTTAACGCTAAAAACCCCTTAGTTAATAAGTTAGTTTGACTCTCGAAAGAAATAGACTTTTGTGGTACAAAGAGACTTGTTTGCATTGCTGAGCACGGATTTTGTTAAGTTTATTTTCACGCCTTCATCCCCGGAATGACAGAGTACACGCATACAATAAGAACCACAATCGGACCGGTATCGCTTTTTTATGACAAAAATGAACAGAGGATCCAACCCTGGATCCTCATGCAGTCAAGTTCAACATTGGACGGCTAAGATACGGGACGAAAATTATATAATCTATGTATTTCTGTATAAAAAAAACAGGTTGCACTGCGGGCGGCTTTCACTTCTGCTGGCAGAAGTGAAAGTTTGAATATTAACGTTTTGCATTTTGAATATTTTGGAATGGTTAGGGAATAATTTTGCACGAATTGCTTTAATTATCAGTATGTGGTAGAATACAACATTCATTTATTGCGCTATCGTACACAAATATGACAACACGGACATTCGCGCAAGTGCCCTGCGCCGCCTTATTCGAGCAAGCGCCTTGCGCCGTTTTACGAATCAGGTCACGTGTCAAGATCAAGTTTAGAAGTTTTTACCCATTCCAAAACAAGTGCGCAACGTCGCTAAAGAAATTTTCAATTTAAAAATTTAGATTACGTTCTACGATCATATCACTAGAACTTCAACGAATCACCCGAACTTACATAGGGTACTCAAATCAATGGGGAAAAGAGATGATAAATGGTATAGAATGTGTTTGTGGTACCTGTAGGGGTAAACTAGATGTAGATGTTCTCCAGGCGGTGGGCGGCGACGGTGAGCTGCGCAATCGGGCGCGGCGGGGGCAGGGGGTAGGCGAGTCCAGCTGCCGAGGAAGTGCAGGCGGCGGTGGTCGTCCCCCGCTACCAACGCCGCTGCCCGCAGCTCTAGCTCTAGCGCTGCTCCCCCCGACACCAGCGACAGAGGTGCCGATGTGTTGTCGCATACGCACGCCACTACCGTCTGACAGATGCCTACTATTAAACTACTACTCCTCTCTATTTTCTGTCTGTGCTTAATTTAAGTAGAAGTGGAAGAAGGTTGTCAGGTTAATTATTAAGTTCATATATAACATAATGCTGCGTACACCACCTAGTGGCGACACAAGTCAAAATGTGTAAAACTTGACTCAAAGTCAGCTTATCTTCAAGAGTTTTTTTTAGCTCACGTGAAAACAAGAAGTTCGTTCGTCGATTTCTTTTTTCACTATAATATAGAAAATATAGAACGAATGTTTGAAAGGTGTTCATTTTTTACTTCTCGAAAATTAGGAATCCAAACCAAAATGAAATGTCAAAAAAAATTGAATTTGAGTTATACGTATTTTTGAGAAATGCAAACATGTAGCGAGGGTGTGTTTTGGCGCCATCGAGAGAAAAGATGTTCGAAGTTTTTTCATAATTATTAAATTTCGTGTTTATATTGACTGAAATTTGTCAATTTTGTTGGCATTTTGTACAATTTTGTTTAGTGAAAGTGCACAAATGAAATAATCATGAAGAAATTAGCAAATCGTGTATTTTCTCGTTGCCGCCAAATCTTGAATAATGAGGCCACTGCTTTACCCAAGGCCCTGACATGACTTATTGACGACCAAATTTGATGCAAATTTCTACCTGACTAATGGCAAAATACTAACATGAATACCAAAACCTAAAGAAAGGAAGAAAAAAGAGGAAAGAAAGAGTGTGTTCGTAAATTTTCTGCCCTAATGATGTTAGTTTTATGAGGGCGCAATAATTTATAAAATTTCAGCCAAATTATTGTGGCTGCATATTGTTGGAATTAGTTCTACAAAATTTAGGATATGATTAGTGATCTAATTTTAGGGTCAGTTTCCTAATGACTATAATTTTAAAGTCCATCTGATCCATACCATATTTGCATTACCATACAGGTGGGAAATATGTTCATGAAGTAATAATAACCAAACTGCATAACCAAAGCTGTGTGATGGAACTTAAAAATATGAAAATAAGGATTACAATTTTAGTACATTCTGTATTAAAAGTCTTTCTGTCTGTCTGTGTTGGTCCAGGCTTCTTTGTAGAATAGACCATCTGCCTTCCTGCTAAACAGCTCATAAAAGGCGAGCACAGGCTTACCGGTTTGGAAGGTAAGGTAGCCGGTAAACTTCCTTGCCCAAGGCTTAACATCCTGGCCTCAGGTTGGCAGCGCGCCATTACCACCTTTGGTGTCTGTAGGCGGCGTAAATTTCTTACCATCAGGAAATCCGTCTGCTTGTTTACCTTGCAATATAAGAAAAAAAAATATATGTCTGTTAAAATGCTTAACTCACCCGATAGCCAGGCCACGGCGACTCGTAAATCTTCAAATGTGGCACCCGCAACGGCGTCTCCTCATCATCATCAAACCCTAAAGGCACTTCACTCGATCGCGAATCGATATCGTTCGACTCGGGGTAGCACGCTAGCCGTCCCGTCTGAG
>NJDD01001686.1:146216-160275 GCA_002245505.1 Calephelis nemesis | reverse complement strand
AACGCGAGACACACAGCGCGGCTCCCGCCCGAACACAGCCGCGGACAGGTGGAGCTCAATACGCGCAGCTTCCACTTGCAACCGATACACACAACGGAGTCTATGGGCTCCCCCACGACCGAACCACAAGGCGTTACGTGGGGAAGAGAATGTCCCAGGTGTGGTGAGACGACGCGCGCACTCAGGCGGGTACGCGGGCACACGCGTTTCAGATATCGGCAGCGGTACGCCGTCGAGACGAGCGTCTATAAACTCATAATGCAGCGCAAAGTTGAGCGGATGTGTGGCGGTGCCAGCACGACTGTGCACTGCCATCGCTAGTAGGGCCGCGTGTGACACGTAGCCGTCAGGCGGCGAGCAGGGCCGCGGTGCACGCGTTGCATTTGCTAATGCAGCTCGCGCACATAACGCAGGTGCAGAGTCGCAGTAACGACCCAACAAAGCTGCACCCTCGTCCACGATGCCTTCTCCCGGCCCCCCGCCGTCCCAAATTCGTAGCTCCACCGCACACGCACCCGTTAACGTGGCGGTCCGCGTGCTCTCGAGGGGTACGATGCGTGGTGCGGCACTGCCAGATATTTCGTCGTCTCGCTCTCCGCTTTCTACCCGCCGCGGTTCCACGAGAGAGAATTGTGTGAAGCTCGAAAAATATATCCAAACGAGGTCACCTGCGACAAAACCACTATTTTAGCAAAATGCCTTCATCATTTTCTAAGTCAAATAGATGCAGTGTTTGGCTGTGAGTCTATTTTTCATACTAACTTTGTGAGCCTAAGTTACTTGGTTAAAAAATTCATTCATTCATAAGCATCTTTGAATAAAAAGTTTGCATTAACAACCATCGTTAATAACATAATACCATCGTTAATAACATAGGGAATGTGTTGCTCGCTTTTTGTACTTGCTAAAATTAAACGACATTGAATAAGAGTCGGGTAGTTATGAGTATATACCAGGCCGCCCGTGGAAGGTCCAGGTGCAGGTAGAATCAGGAGGCAAGGTGTGCCGCGGCGCCCGAAGCCGCCCTCGTCGCCCCCGTCCTGTCCCTGTCCCTGCCGCTGCTGTCACGTTCAGCTCCTCTTCAGAAGAGGACGCCTTCACGTGAAACTCACATCGCCGCGCCTCCCTTACCACAAAATAATAGATTCTGTCTGATAATTCTGCTTATTAAGATTTACTTCAGTAATATTCGAACGATAGGTAGAAGAAAGTTATTTTTTTTGACAAAAGATAATTTAAAAAAGGTGTCTTTTCAATTTTAATTTTACTACGTCAACTTTACCTAACCAACTGGCTCATTGAATTGACTTAATAATTTGACAAGATAACTGACAAAATTGTTATTTTTTGTAACTTCAAAAAATGATTTTATTTTAGCGTTATTTTTCTTGTGTATTAGTCACGTTCATTGATACAAAAAAAAAACCGTCACGTTACATTAACTGAGTTATAACTACCATCTCTAAAGAAATTAATAGTACATTAGCAAAAAGTACTTGTACAGGTACGAGACACGAGGTATGTAGGTGTGATATATTATATAGTGGTAAGGTACATATCGAGTTGTATAATAAGTCCCAAAAAATTCAGAAAATATCCTTTTTTTTACGTCCAAATACTGACATATTTTAATCTATGGCTTATGCTATTGTGCCCAAGTGTGACCATGTCTATTAATAGAAAAATAAAATATACTAGTTTTAGTTATTTTCAGTTTTAGACTAACAGTGGCTCTCTGTGTAGGCGTGTGTGTGGGTGTGTGTGTGTGTGTGTGTGTTTATGTGTGTTTGTGTGTGTGTGTGTATGTGTGTGTGTGTGTGTGTGTGTGTGTGTGTGTGTGTGTGTGTGTCCGGACAAAATTTACTAATAATGAGATGACGTAGTCGATGCTGTAAGATGATAATATGAACATATTATATGAGAACTTAGATACAGCGTCCGTACACAAAACTCTTAAGAATTTAGAATTAGGATTATGGTACCTGGCGTAATCAAGTGAGTCGGAGTCGGCAAAAATAACATGCACGTCGAGTTCGAATCCGCGGAGTGGCGCAAGAGGAGGCGCGGCGCNNNAAGGGGATGAGTGGAAGGCGACCAGCATGTCGGGTCCGCGAGCCGTCACCGCCGGCAGCCAGTCTCCACCGCAGTACTCCAGCAGTACGCGGTCGTCTGTGCTGGCACCGTCGTAGAACAGCAGTCGGTCGCGCTCGCCTGTGCACTCGCGCCACGCGCGCACCGCACGTCCCGTCTTGTTCAAACTATATAGTATACATACCCACGCTGTTAACATTTTTAACATACAACATATTCAAAGCCAAGTCCTTATTATCAGAGACCAACTTTGTTAAATTCAATCAATTTCGCTTTAGTAAAATAATGTGAAACACAAAAGGCAAGTCCTTTAGTTTCATGTGATGATCCGCTCCAATAGTTAAAGTTGAACAAGATGGGTAAAGAAATTCGTAAGGAGCAAATTTAACATAGACAGTTTCAGATATACATTTCCTTTTCTGTCGCCCAAAGACGCCATTCTTAAAGCTACAAAAATAGTGGAAATGCTCCTGCATGCGGAGATCGGCCGCAACGGGACGCATGAGCCAGAAAAATGCGATACGAGGCTAACATGTAGGTCAAACCTTACTATATAATAATGTTATAATGCATCTGCTGAGGTTCGACTACGCTGTCCATATGACTGAAAGCTTGGTAAGATCTTGGATTGATCTGTTATTCACGACATGGTAACAAAGAAGTATTGTTTTCCTATGATGTGCCATTGACAAATAGCTTTTAAAAAAACTACAAATAGGTTTTTGTTCTTGATAACGCTAATATGATGTTTTTGCATTTATCTTATTGTCTGATATTTTTTAATGTAACAAGCATGTTTCCCATAAATTTCCTGAAATTAAGGACATTGTATCACATCAAGAAACAAAAGATGTATTGCAAATTAAAACTGGACTGTCACGGCGCATAAATAAGTTAATCTAACTTTTTCATGGTAAAGTGATATAAACTGACCCAAACTTTGCTTCCAACAAAGAGTTATGTTATGTTAAGTAACATTAAGGATTTACAAGAAATGGAGAGTCTCATTAAGGAAAAGGTCTTCACGCCAAGTCCGTTACTGGCCAGGCAGAGAGTAGGTATCGAGTGCCAAATCGCACGACCCTGGCAAACCTGTCTGGCTTCCTCGACATTCATAGCATTCATTACCTTTTTCATACAAACACTCTGGTTTTGGAGACTCTTGGCACCACCCTCGGATAACACTCGAGCGATTTGATCGTGGAATGTCAACCTAGGACTTCCCGGGTACCTACATCCATCCAGATTCGCATTGTATATCTGTTTTGTCAATCTTTCATCTGACATTCTTTCCACACGATCGAACCAGGAACATGAAGGAAACGTAATTTATAATTTAAGTCAAGGATTCTGTTTACTCTCGAAAAATTTTAACTGAGAAATTTAACTTTGATTAAAATGGAATCCTTTTGGAAATACTCAAACTTTAAACGCAGTCATGACCTCAAATGGGTGGTTGCTATAAAGTGCTCAATGAATGTCCTTCTAGCTATTTTTTTTTGCCAAAATTAAAATGGTTAACTGTTAGACGATGTTTTAAACTGTTTGATAACCTCCTCGTTGGTCGAGTGGCTAGCGTACTCGCCTAACTGCATCGACGAATCGCGAGGCTCGGGTTCGATTCCCGACGGGGGCAGGCATTTGTGTGATGAACATTTAGATGTCTGCATTTCCGGGTCTGGGTGTTTTATTAAATTTATTCTAGTATCTATTTAAGTAATTATATGTATTAGTGTCGTTGACTAACACCCATAACACAAGCATATAATTTGCTTACTTTGGGGTTAGATTCAATTTGTGTGACTAGTCCAGGGATATTCATATTCATTATTCATCTATGTATTATTCATCTATGTAAATGGTAACACAAATATCCTCAAAGTTTTTGCTCCATAATAATCCGAAACGGAAGTATTTAATTTAAAACAGTATCAATCATTGAAGCGTAATGAATTGGGCGGACAATTGGAACAGGTGGCTGGACGCCAATAATCTTCACTCCACTAACCTGGCCATTGAGATGGAACGTTTGATCTGGATTTTGTGAGAGTAATCCTGTCGCACCGAGATCATCGCGTGCTTGCATGTCGGGATGTCTTTTTGGCGCAGGCTCCAGTAGCAGGTTACGTTTCTGTCACAAAAAAAGGTTTGCACTCCGTGAGTGCCGGCAAAAGTGACAACTTGAATATTGACGTTGTTCATTTTTTATATTTTGGAATGGTTAGGGAATAATTTTGCACGAATTGCTTCCATTATCAGTGTCAAAGTACTATTATTTATGTGGAAGAATACAATATTCAATTATTGTGCTATCGTGCACAAACATGACAACACTACTCTACCTCCGCCGTCATATGCTCCCATTCCAAAAAAAAAAAAGTTTAAAAAGTTCTTACTTCAAAAATCAGGTCGGGACTGATGATAATTATAAAAGTTTAAGATTAAATGTTCTTCAAGAATGCTTTTATGCAAAGTATAATGTATACGGTTTGAAAATACACAGCAATGTCGCCAGTGCGACTTTTTCAAATCATTGCAAAAGGGTTGACTAGCTACTAGATATATTTGGACTATAATACCAGCCGTAAGATAACGAAGCACATTGGCACTAGTACTTTGATACCGTCTTCCATTGTGCCAGGCGACGATTGAGTCTTACCATCAATGGCGCTGCCAACTTATTTGCTATGTAAGAGTGCCAAAGCAAAGTACGCCGTCACAAATATTTCAAATACCCTAAAATGGATACCTACTTATAACACTTACATAAACACGCAGTAGAAGACAATATCATACTGTTGTGAGCCTTAAAAGTATTCATATTAGAGTATTTAAACCTTTGGTAGCAGTATCCTTAATGGTGTAATACTGCTTTCTTGTGTGCCAGATGATTGTATTTTACCATTATGAACACCGCCTGCTTATTCGCCATCAAAAAATAATAGAAATGCTACATTTTACTTTTATTTCGTCCTTTATAAGCTAAGAAGTATACATGTCTAAGTATTTGAAACTTTTTTAGACTGTACAGCTTGCAAGCGTTGCACTTGCAGCGTTGCCCGGTACAAGAAACAAATCGTTTTGCTTACGGACGGAACTTGAAGTTTTTGTACGAATCGTGACCTTCGTTGATATCTAATTACATATTTTTAGAAATAAAAAGTAACGGCTCGTTACTTTTAAGCAACCTACGAATGGCTGATAATATGTAAATTAAATTAGTAACCATAACATTTGATCAATTAAATAGGATGACTTTGTCCAGTTTACTAGCAACACCGAAATTTGAGCTGTAAATATTGAAGTAATTTTAGAAACAGATATTAAAAAAGTGGACCAGGTAAAGAAATTTGAACTTTGGAAATCAAAATTGGACAAAGACATGTGAGTGGAATACCACACTTACACTGTTTATTTGTTTTGTATATGAATGGAGTAAAACAACTGACCTGGGGTACATTCCAGGGTAGTTGGGACTCTGAAGGCGGCACGGCTTGCGGTGGCACTCCTCGTAGGTCCGTGTGCAGTACGTGCCGGGAGACACGGACCCACGTTCGAGCGGCGCACCGAGTGCTCCAAACCTGCACATAACACAGATGACCCTACATTTACACTTTAACCACAACTATTGGTAATATCTAAAATCTTTATTTTCTTCTCTTATAGGTAGAAAAAATCATTACTGTTAGTCAGTCTCGCTAATACTCGGCTTCTTCAATTTGGATAATATTTATTTTCATTTATTGTGCAAGTCCAGGGAAGGTTTTAAAGGTTAAAAAGGCACAACTGCGAGGAAACTAGGAAAAACAACATTTTTAGTTTTCCCGTACAAACAAAGCGAGTGGAAAAAAGTTGGCCGGACAGCTAATCTATACATATAATAATTCTGTAGAAGGGTCAATTCTGTATATTGAAAATGTTGAAAAAATAAATAGCAGGGGGTGTTATTGGATCGATACCAAACCCAAATACGCTATTAAAAAAATTTTTTCTGTCTGTCTGTCTGTTCAGGCATCATGTGAAAACTAATGGTTCGATTTCGTTGAAACTTGGTATACCTTATTATCCTGGGCATAAAATGGGATACTTTTTATCTTGGAAAAATACGTAGAAAAAATCTTATTTTTTCAGTTTTATCACGCAAAGACCGACATCGGCGCGGACGAAAATTATAGATTATCATTTGTTCGAAAATTATAGATTATTATGACTTGAGTTTTGGCGCCATCGAGAGAAAAGATGGTTGAAGTTTTTTCATAATTATTGAATTTCGTGTTAAAATTGAGTGAAATTAGTCAATTTTCAGTGAAAGGGCAGAAATGAAATAATTATTGTTGTTGTTATTAAGTCGAGCCTTCGTTTTTTATTTGAATAGGTATTTGCTATGATCATATATTGTGCTTCGGGTTCGTTTAATTGAAATAAAATTCATTTATTTGTAGAATATGTGTGTTTAAGGGCTGAAACACATAAGGATTGTTCCCAGTTGCCCCCACTTTGAACGCCACCGGTGGCAAATATGAATGTGAATTCCCAACTTCCACCGGTTTTAACTGGGATTCGATCAACCAACATGAGGCCGGGATGTTAGGCCTCGAACAAAAGTAAGTTTACCAGCTACCTTACCCTCCAAACCGGAACACTTCATGACGGTATGGCGGCAGGAGTAGGTAAGGCGGTGGTACCAATCCGGGTGAGTCGCTGCGAAACTCTACCACCTAGACAGATGTCACAAGTCGGACCTAGTGGGAAGTCAAGGTGGTAGTGACGGTAAGCCTATGCTCACCTTTTACGAGCTGCCTGGCAGGAAGGCAGAATGTCTATTCTATAAAGGAGCCCGGACCATCACGGGAGAAATTGCTAAGTATCATTTGTGAAGGCCGCCCTCTGGTGCTTTTCTAGTAATATATTGGTGATGATTTTGGTAAGCGCTAACTGAATTTATTTTAAGGTCATGGCATGGACTCTATGCCATCTTTTTTCAGTAAAACAAAAACAAAAGAGATGGAATATTTTAGACATTAATTATTGACGTCAGAGGTCAGCAAACAAGCACATGGCTCTCCTAATAACCGTGGCCTATAGACACCATTGATGTTACAGGTGCGTCGCTGTCTTGTGGTCGGGATGTTAGGCCTACGTGCCAGTCTATCCTACCCTCCAGGCCGGAATATGACAGTCATTATTGCAGCAGGAATTGTTAAGACGGAGGATCTCTACCCGGGCGAGTTGCTGCACAGCGCTCTACCGCCAGTGGTTCTTACTAGTGATATATTTTAACCAGGACTAGCCTCTTATGAGGTGCCTGGTAGAGAGGCTCATGATCTGTTCTACTCTATTCTGGACAAACGCTGGGAAAACAACACGGGGATACAATATATTAACATAACATTTTTCAAGAATTGACTATGGCAAAATACTAAGTAGCTTTTTCAAAATTCAGCCCTTGAGAGGGCAAAATAGGGGATGAAAGATTTACATAATGGCACAGTACAAATTCAGACAAGAAAACTTAAACTTCATATATTTATTTCTCTAATGACTTGAAGTTTGAATCCTTTCTTAGTAGATGCCAACTATCTACAAATAAAGAATGTTCTGTAATTCAAGCCGCAAGAGGGTTAAAGAGGATAAAAGTTTATATGAAACTTTTTTATTACTTGGACATATTTTCATGAAATTTCGAAAGGATTGAGTACGGTAAAATAATGCGTCTGCGTTTTCCGAAATTCAGCCCTTAAGAGGGTGAAAGAGTGAATAAAAGTTTTTAGAAAACTTTTTGTTCCTTAGACATATTTGCATAAAATGATTTAAGTATGATTTGAGTATGGTAGAAAATATGAGTAAAATATTTTATTGTTTCTGAAAATTCTACCTCTCAGAGGATAACGTAGGGTATGAAAGTTTATATAAACATACAAGCAAAACCCAGTGGCGGATCATCCTTAAGGCAAAATACGCACTTGCCTAGGGGCGCGAGGTTATGAGAGGCGAGGATCTGAATAAAAAAAATTAATGCAACAGCCTTACCCTTCAAAACTACCAAATCTATTTCGACGGAATTGTTTAAACTGTATATTTAAAGATTTCCCTAAATATCCAAAGTCACAGACTAATACCTAGTAGGTATATACGCCTGCTACAGGGATGCAATAAATTATTTTGCCTAGGGCGCTCTCGACAATTAATCCGCCTCTGGCTAAACTTGTACCGTCTTATAAATAAATACGGCGTGAAATAAAACGGTTACGGCTAGAAACTTATAATTTCGCAAATGTATTCCTCTTACAACGTGGTCGTCCACTAAGGAAGGTTATTTTTTAATTAATATGGGATAGAAAATAATGTTAAAAAGTTTTTCTTAAAACATGTATTTAAAGATACTAATTTCAGTATTTTCATAAGATAAGTTTACCTAAGGCGGTTTAAGTGTGGTGCAAGCGTGTTTATTTTCTCTATTCTGCTTGTAGAAAAGGGTTGATCTTTTATGCTCTTAGTAATTAAAAAAAAGAGATTAAAGTTTGGAGAAAGAGTTGGGCTATTTTTTATCCCAAAACTTTAACGGTACCGTGGAATAGCTAACTAGCAAGAATACGCAGGCAAAGTCGCGTTTTACAACTATTTCTATAATTTATAAAAACGTTTGCACTGTGTCACTTAATGTATTTTAATATTTTAAATTAACATACTGACAACTGACATGTTCAAATGAATAAAAGTCCCCAAAAAAATAAAAAAAAACATATAAATATTCTGAAATAAAGAAACACTTGTACCGTTTTCCGTATCACTTATAATTTATTATTTTGTAAATAGCTTACCGGTTTCGCTTATGCAGGATCATCAGGCCCAAAACTTAAGTTTAACTTACTTAGTTAGTAGTAGCTAGTTTAAGTTAAACTTAGTTTAAGTTTTAGCCCTGATGGATTGGAAGTTTTACCAAGCGCCATCGATGGAAAATATCAAAGAAAAAAACATACACAAGGCGCAGTAAAAATTGCTAAAACCGACTCCAATTATTTCATTGTCTTACTATGTCGCGATTTGATAACTATTTTCAGAAAATAGCAAATGCTTCCGAATTGGTCCCACGTTAATTATAACCATATTCTAATTTATTGTTTTTGAGGTATGCACACTAATTAATAATGCATATTTCTTTACTTATGTTGACAACCTTACAAGTGAAAATGTATGAATGTGTAAATAGAGTTTTGGTGCCATCGAGAGAAAAGATGGTCGAAGTTTTTACATAATTACTAAATTTCGTGTTAATATTAATTGAAATTAGTCAATTTTGGTGGAATTTTGTACAATTTTGTTCATTGAAAGTGCACAAATGAAATAATCATGAAGAAATTAGCGTATCGTGTATTTCCTCGTTGCAGCCAAATCTCACTACATGACCTTGAGAAATGAGGCCACCGCTTTACTCAAGACCCTGACATGACTTATTGACGACTCATTACTTATGGCAAATTATAATTGAATCCAGATTTTGGTAAAAGAAATAAAGACAAATAAAATGTGTAAATACGTGCATTTTTAAGTATAGCTAAAAAGCCAATAGTCAGACCATCATAAAAATGAATATGGGACTCCCTCGGAATCATAATCTACCTTTAAAAAAACATCAAAATCGGTTAGCTATTGACGGAGTAAACTTGATAAACATACAAATACAAATTTAAAAAACATGCAGTCTAAGTGAGAACCTCCTCCTTTTTTCGGAGTCGGTTTAAATTACCTAAATGGTTTCGCTTTTATAGCATCTTACAGTAACTTAATTGATTACCATAGCCCTGAAGATGTTCCAAAAACGAAACCAGTTGGCTAATTTTGTTAATTTATTAAATTAAATAAAATTAAATAGTGCAAGTGTATTAATGTATTAAATAATACAAAATGAAGTTTCACTAAGTGCCAAGAATAGAGACAATTCAAAAAAAATATCATATCCCGAAAAAGTAGGCAAAAGTATAATCAAGGCACCCACGACTAGTCGAAGACACTAAGTCCCACAATGTGATAGATGACGAGCCTATCGCCCTACTGGGCACATGCCCAATCCCAAGTAACCTTGTTTAATTAGAATATGTTCAGGTAGAATCAGAAAAAAAAATCTGCGTCGAATGAACTGACTCCCGTAGCTATAGGAAAAAAAATTTTGCATAGCGTAATATTTTGGTGATTTTTGAAATTATCTCAGATTTTATATTGCTGTTACCCACCGCAAAACTCGTGTTTTTTGAAAGAACGGTTATGACCATGGTTACTAAGCTTATGCGGTGCTACATTTTTAGATACACTCGGTTTATTTGTGGATCATGATAAAATAATATGGGACCACCTAAAAATCATGACTTATCTTTTTTAAAAATGAACCATCAAAATCAGTTGGTTTTTGACGTACTAATTGCGTAACAAACATACAAAATAAAAACGTTCATTAAAATTGAAAACCTCCCCCCATTTCGTAGTCGGTTAAAAGCTAGCCGACCTGACGAACTTAAGGTAACGCTTGAGATCGATTGTTACTAACAAACTGTAAGTGAAACATTATAATATCGGTTTTCCTATTATCTTTTCATATGAACCTCCTCTTGGCGAGACCTAACACAAAAAACAAGAATTAGTAAAATTTAAACTTCCATTGAGGAAGGGAGGATAGAAGATTTCGTTAGTAGGAATGAAGGGGTTTTAAAAGAAATATTGATGGGCAAAATAAATTTCACGATCACCAGAATTATATCCAAATCTAATCACTTCAATTCAATTTCAATTTACGATTTTGGCAATAGAGTTATTTGCCATATTTGAATTAACAAAATCCGGTTTATATTATTCAAAATTAGTCATAAGTTGTCAAAGAAAGTCATGTCAGAGTATTAAAAAAAACGGTGGCCTCAATACTCAAACTCATAAAGTGAGACTTGGCGGCAATGAGGAAATACATTAATTACTTCATGATTATATTTTCATTTGTGAACTTTCACTGTACGAATGTACAAAATGCCACCCAACGTGACTAATTTCACTCAATATAAACATGAATTTCCATAATTACGAAAAAACTACGACCATCTTTTCTCTCGATAGCGCCAAAACTCTAGATTCAATTTATTAATTTCACATTACAGTAAACATACTAGTAATATTTCTTATCATTACATGCACTCCACACTGCTGGCCAATCACAACGACCAGGGGCCCTACCATGAACGCCTATAACAGTATTATTTCCATCTTGCTAAATGTCTGCATTTATAAGCAACTTTATGGTATACGTCATAAGGTTTTCATTCTCGACTGACAATTGGTATTGTTGAAATAGTACTGTTTTAAGAGCTTATGGTAACCCCCCAGATTTATAATGTACAGGTATATTTCATGGTTAAACACCAATCACAAAAGCCAGTGTTGTAATCAATTTATCTATGGAATAAAGCTTGACTTTTTCAACAGTTTTGGTTTCAAATTCGAGCTTTAGTTTCAAGCAATTATGATGTGTTTTTCAATTTTTCTAATAAAAATAGCGTCGCCTAGTATTGAATAAACTCCATGTTGGGTACAGGTTTACCACTTATTATATTGTGAGATCCCTATGTCTTTGATCTGAGAAGAATCTTCAGCTAATTGTAAGTGCTCCTCGGTAACTTTCTCTTTGGAGATACTGGCATGATAGTAATTTTTGATAATTTCTCTATGTTAAGTAATATTTCTTTCATCTTTTAACTTCTTACTTTCTCTAAGTATACGGATATTTAATATTTTCTCCTGTGTAGAGACCATCTGCCTTCCTGTCATGCAGCTCGTAATAGGTGAGCAAAGGTTGAATGGATGATTACCAACAAGACTACTGGTAGGATAGTGCCGATTAGCAAAACCGCCATCACGTACCTACAACCATCTATAGTGTCTATAAGCCATGGTTATATCCTATCATCAAACAAGTCGTGTACTTGTTCACTATTTTGTCACTTAAAAAAATAAAGTAGATTCTTCTGCGTTTCTTCAAACGCTTTATGCATGATGTTGTTCATGTTTTAACCTATGGTAAAATATAGATTTTTAATTAAAAACTGTATATTTATTTATATTTCGGTTACGCGATTACTCTGGCAAAAAAATTGTTGGTTGTTTTTTTTTTAGTGTAGAATAATATTTCGACATATTTTTTATTTTTTTATTTTATATTATAGGAAGGCAAACAAGCAGACGGATTTCCTGATGGTAAGAAATTCACGCCGCCTAGAGACACCAAATATGGTAATGGAGCGTTGCGAACATGAGATCAGGATGTTAGGCCTAAAAGTAAGTTTACCGGCTACCTTACCCTTAGAACCGGAACACGTCATGACGTTATGGCGGCAGGAATAGGTAAGGCGGTGGTACCAATCCGGGCGAGTCGCTGCGAAACTCTACCATCTAGTCAGATGTCACGGTGTTAGTTATGATAAGCCTATGCTCGCCTTTTACGAGCTGCCTGGCAAGAAAGGCAGATGGTCTATTCTGCAAAGGAGCCCGGGCCAACACAGTGAAAAAAATATTCCTATGTGAATATCAAAATCCGACAAGTGGTTTGTGGGGACTGTAACACTTCATTATGCATAAATTTTTATATTCCCNNNATAAATTTTCATATTCCCCGACGATATCATTGCAAGAACACATAATTCAAGTAGAAAAAGACGGATCGTGGTAAAATTTATATAGAAGCATCTCAGAGTCATGACCTGCACTTCGAAAAGAACATTTACAAATCGCGATGTGCTAACAAAAAAGATTCCTTTTTTGTAGTTTTACTATCCGTAAACCATTGTAAACTCTTAATATTCGTTACTTTTATTTCGTTTTATATATGCATTATCTATAGTACAAAAATGAAACCCGTTTTCCTTGGTCACGGCATCATGCGTGAATGGCTGGACCGATTTCACTAATTTTTTTATGTTGTATTTGTTATTATTAGGAGAAGGTTCTTACGGAAAAATAATGTTAAGTAAATCTCTCAGAAATACTGAAAAATATACATTTATTTTTGCATATTTTAAAAAACGCGCGTAACGAATGTTAATGTCATTCACAGCCATAGACTATATTGAAAGAGCATCATTTGTTCGGAAACGGAAACATTTTAATTTTTCCCATACAAACTGAACGGGCTTTACGAAGTTCGCCGGGACAGCTAGCTATAACAAAAATGAATGGCTGAATGTGTTGGTAAGCGCATAACTTGCGAACGACTGAACCGATTTGGCTAATTCTTTTTTTATTGTGTTAGTTATTGTCAGGAGAAGGTTCTTATGAGGAGAAAACCCGAAAAATTTGCAGGGTGGTAAAAACTAATATTTAACTTTTTTCGATTCAAATTTAACGCGTGGAATGTAGATCGCCAGTACAGTTAGTTAAATATAACTGAAAAAGAACAAAACGGATCTTGGTAAAATTTATACAAATAAATAAATAAAATTTATTTATGCATTATTAAATATTACTCAAAAAGAACAAGACTGATCTTGATAAAATTTATATAGATAGAGAATTATCAAATCGCGAGGTGGTAACGAAATGAGAGTCGGTTTTGTGCAATTTTACTGCCTGTAAATTATTGTGAACGTTTAATGTTCATTACTTTTATGTCGTTTTATACATATGCATGATTAAATGTAACTGAAAAAGAAGAAATGGATCTTGAGCAAATTTATTTATCCATTATTAAATATTACTCAAGAAGAACAAGACTGATCTTGATAAAATGTAAATTAATAGAGAATTCTCAAATCACGAGGTGGTGACGAAATGGGAGTCGGTTTTGTGCAATTTTACTACTCGTAAATTATTTCGAACGTTTAATTTTCGTTACTTTTATGTCATTTTAAATTCATTATTAAATATAACTCAAAAAGAACAAGACGTACCTTGGTATAATTTACAATTGCATTATTAAACATAACTCAAGAGGAAC
>NJDD01001686.1:119044-141887 GCA_002245505.1 Calephelis nemesis | reverse complement strand
GAACACACGTCACCGCCGATCCGACACTCTACTACGTCTGGTCGTGTCCTACAACCTCCCGCTATCCCGTATCGGACTATTTGTATACTCGTCATTGAGATATTCAGATGGCAAGTTGTGCTAGGGCCTGTAGAAAACTGACTGCCATAGGTGTCAATTTGTTTGTTTGTTCTTTTACATGTACAAGTCTCCGATTACCGTACTCTCCAGTATGGAATATGACAAATGCAAGCACTGACAAAACTGCAGTTAAGCGGTGTATATTGTATCGACACCTGGTTTAACACGAAGAAAGATATGTATGATGGATTTGGCAGGCACTGATAAACATGATGAGTTTCTACTATCAAGCAAACTTTAATGCCTACGGATAGCCTTACTGTCAACGGGGTTAAGTTATGTAGCAGAAATTGCTATAGTACTAGAGTACTGTGCAACTACTTGCTCGGGTAGAGATCCGCTGCTTCACCTATAAACCTTCCCCGTGTTGGTCGGGCTCCTTTGCAGAATAGACCATCTGCTTTCCTGCCAGGCAGCTCGGTGAGCATAGGCTTACCGTCACTTACACCATGATATTTGACTAGGTTAGGTGATTAGGTTTCGCAGCGGCTCACCCGGATTGCTACCACCGCCTTACCTACTCCTGCGCCATAACGTCATGACTTGTTACGGTTTGGAAGGTAAGGTAGCCAGTAAATTTAATTTTGCTTGACGCCTAACATCCCGGCCTCAGGTTGGCAGCGCACCATTACCACCTTTGGTATCTCTAAGCGGCGGGCATTTCTTACCGTCAAAGAATCCGTCTGCTTGTTTGCCTTCCAATATCATAAAAAGTATATCAAAATAAATTTAGTGAACAGCCATAACTAAATAAAGGTCAAGTTGTGTTCGTCACATATTAAACACAGAATGCCTGAAAAAATATGGCAAAAACTCAAACTTCTCGAAAATCTTTTTAGATAATTGATAGCATTACTAATGTACACAGAACAGTAGTATGGAGAATAATAATTGTAACTACGTCACTACCTGTGTAGTACCTTTGGTAGTACAAAACAAAATCGCTTTCTCTGTCCCTATATCCCTATGTATGCTTAAATCTTTAAAACTACCGACTCGTTTGTCAAAGGTATAGCCTGCACGACTAATTACACCGATTAACCACGAGGCTCGGGTTCGATTCCTGACGGGAGCAGGCATATGAGTAATGAACTTTTAGATGTCTGCATTTCCGCATCTCTATAATTGGTAAGTCAGTCGTTTGAACAAACCTTTGCTATTCACTTCGAAAGGTAGTATTTAAGCTCAGGAGTAGATACACAACGGATTTTGGTGTGTTTTTAGTGGATAAAGTGATTAAAGATAAATGGTTATTTTATACCCGTGCCGCTAGTAGACAATAAATGCAACCATAGCCTTAAAAAATAACGAGCGACAGTGGCGCCACTAAAGTTTAAAATACATACAAACCTTCCTCTTCAGTCACTTTATATATTATAAAAACCGCATCAAAATCTTTTGCGTAGTTTAATGATTTAAGCAGACAAAAGAACACAGTAGATGAAGCGAATTTGTTTTATACTACCTATGTAGTGATACTTTAATAACACACATTTATTTATTAGTAATAGCAGCCTATAGGAGCTCACCCACATAGAATCGTTTTGTTAAGTGCGAAAATTTGAGAGACATGAACCGGAGCCCTTACCATGGCTTTTCGGCTTGTCAAGTTTACTATACTCGCAATTTGTATGAAAACCATGAAAACTTTGAACAGCGCCTCTGTTGGAAGAGAAACACATTTTTATACTAAAAGTGTCATAGATTTCGATATATAACTTACCAAACTCTTCTGTATCAAGCTTTGATTTGCCGTCCTGCTACGATAAAATTCGCATGAATATAATTAATTAATGCTTTTGTTGACTTGTTTTCAGTACAAGCTAGTTAAAACTATCTGTACCTGCGACATCTATCGTTCAAGTTTAATTTTAAGTTTTATAAGTAGCAACGGACTACCAATATAATTAAAATTTTAGGCCATGTGATAGAATTTGTTTTGTTTTTTTAATAAGGCGTCATCTCTTAGACCGCATCTTAACTCAATTCAAATGTTTGAACCTGCGAAATCACTGGTTTACCATTTTTGTGAAAGATGGCGCTAAAAGTAATAAAAATATTGTTGTTACCTAATATCGTTATAATATCACAATCCCCGGGTCTGGTTATAACAATAATTGTTTTTCAATACCTATTCTTATAGAAACAACATTGCCAGGAATTGGATGTGTGTCCTGTTTGGTGAGCGTAGATTTGCTTCCTGTCACATTGTGGGGCTTAGTGGCTTGAAGGATGCCCTAGTTGTATTTTTATATTTTTTTTATAACTTTGGAAGATAAACAAGCGGACGGATTTCCTGATGGTAAGAAATTCACGCCGCCTAGAGACACCAAAGCTGATAATGGTGCGTTGACAACCAGAGGACGGGATGTTAGGCCTCGAACAAAAGTAAGTTTACCGGCTACCTTAGCCTCCGAACCGGAACACGTCATGACGTTATGGCGGCAGGAATAGGTAAGGCGGTGGTACCAATTCGACTGAGTCGCTGCGAAACTCTACCACCTAGTCAGATGTCACGGTGTTAGTGACAGCAAGCCTATGCTCGCCTTTTACGAGCTGCCTGGCACAGGAAGGCAGATGGTCTATTTTACAAAGGAGCCCGGACCAACACGGGGGATATATAGCTATATTTAATGAAGATCTGTCCAGGCGTCCAAGGTCTTCACCTTTTTTTATTGTATGTTATTGTATGGCGGAATATGGTTAATTTATAATCAAAAATCTTTAATTCAGTGTACCTATCGGATGACCTATTGCTACAAAATACAAGCATTTTTAGAAAATTAATCCTTTATTGCACATATTACATTTGATTATTTTGTCACATTACATTAGTATAAATAGAATAAAAGATAACACATTACATTGGAATAAATAGAATAAAAGATAAAAAAGTACACTGTTTAGACCCATTTTCAGCGAAAGATTTCTACTAGTTGACTTTAGATAAGAAAACACCAAAACCACGCACGAAATTATTTATTTTTAACTCTATCTCTAACCGTAAAAAGGTTTTGAAATTTACCCATTAGATTAAACGTGACAATAAAAAGTCCATTAATCCTTGAAAATACGGCAATTTCGTCTATGTACACCTCGTAAGTATTAAAAGATTAATTATAAGATTATTAATTTGTCTATAAACATATAACATTAGGAGCGGGTATAACCGCTAGGAACTAAAAGTGAGATTTATATTTTGATATGTATTAATATTTAGAAACTTCTAGTGCTAGGTTAGGCAAATTAGCCCCCGTGGGATCGTATTTAGCTTTCAAAAGAGCTGCGTCTTCTGGGTACATTACCAGGACATCCAGGATAAATTCCTCAGCCATATGCTTTAGCCTGTCATCACATTCTTTGCACGCGTTAAGAAGAATTTCTAAGAAGTGACCTGTAAATTACATTTCTTATGTTAAACCAACCAACATATAAGAAAAACCAAACTGTGCTAAGGAAAGCCTATTTATTTGCTAAAGGTAATATTCAGAATCAAGCTGCCAACTGCAACTGCCGACAGCACGTGCTGCGACTGCATGAAGTTGAACTGAAACTACAGGTGCTGCTGCTGCACTGCTTTGAAGGTAATTCGTACAAGTACAAACCAGTAGCGCCGGATTTATGCAGTCATTGCAATTACTGTCAACAGTTGTATTTGGAAGATATTTTATTTAGAATAGCACACTAACAAAACCAACACAATAAAAAACAAACACTATCTAGCAGTCACAAACCAATTCTGACGGCATTTTATGATTAGATTTATTGTTTATTCATCCAGTAAAGTTTTTAAAAGTGATACAAAAAAAAAATAAGCAAAGTAATTAGTAACTTTGGTGTCTCTAGGCGGCGTGAATTTCTAACCATCAGGAAATCCGTCTGCTTGTGCCTGCCTTTCAATATCATAAAAAAACAGCAAAACTGCAAAACCCGACTCAAACTGTTTCACGTCACGATTAGATAATTCCTTTTTCGTAAGATAACAGATGTTTCCGAAATGGTCCCACTTAAATTTTATTAAGATTCTGCGAAATAAAAAGTTAGAATAATATGAAGAAATCAGACCCCTGGACCACAGAGACCACTGATTCATCTAGGTTGCGTTCTTCTGCCAATTTTAGTCACCCAAAACATTTTTTCAAACCCTGATGAAAAAGCTATGTCAAAAAAATAACTATGTGTGTGTATGTGTGCGTGTGTGTGTTTGTTTGTATATGGTGTCATAGCTTATAGAATATTGGATCGATTTTACCTTAGTGGAAGTTGTTTTTACAATATTAAGTTTACATACCTTTAAAAGCATTAGCTTGGCTTGTGCAGGGCTTTCTATCCAAAAAGCAATCTAAATAAGGCTGCAACTCTTTTGGATTTTTTAATATTGAGTCTAAGTCCAAAGTTTCATCTACATCCGTGTAAAAAGCAGACGCATAGGCCACGATGCAAAAAAATACCAAAAACTTCATCATTTCTTGATACCTGAAATGTATTTTTAAAGAAATTAAATTACCCAATTGCTTATAATATACAATTTGGCTTATAATTTGACGTACGGTTTTTTTTATATTGGAAGGCAAACAAGCAGACGGATTTCCTGATGGTAAGAAATTCACGCTGCCTAGAGACACCAAAAGTTGTAATGGTGCGTTGTCAACCTGAGGCCGAGATATTAGACCTCGAGCAAAAGTAATCTTACTGGCTACCTTACTCTCCGAACCGGGACACGTCAACAGCAAGCACTGACATTAGGGCGGCAGGAATAAGTAAAGCGGTGGTATCAATCCGGGCAAATCGCTGCGAAACTCTACCACCTAGTAGAATGTCACGGTGTAGGTGACGGTAAGCCTAAGCTCGCCTTTTGCGAGCTGCCTGGCAGGAAGGCAGATGGTCTATTCTGCAATGGAGCCTGGAAAACTCTTGTGCAGAGACACACAACCGTCCGATTTTAATATTTTTTACTTCTATCAAAATGTCATATTCATTCACTTACCCTATTTTGAAATAAGCTGTTAGCAGTTGAGCGGTATTTCACTAATACAACAAAAAGATAATTACAAAACTTATATACCCATAAAAACTCATAAAAGTCAAAGCATATAATAACAAGGATTTTTATTTTGCTATGAATCAAAAAGAATTTATCAAGTGCTTTTCAGAAATAAGGTTCTTCATTATTTTCTAAATTTTTAAAAAATGGAATGAAAAAAATATCTGTCATAAACATTTTTTTTATTCTTTTACTAATCTGTATTGCAAATCTAATTTTCATGATTTACTACACAGAGAAAGGGTTATGTTTTTCTCGTATATAAAAATAACATATAAATGAAACAGTGGATATGCGGTCGAAATGAGAGCGCTATGGACAATCTGTGGTGTAACGCTCGCTAACCGCATTCGTAACAGTGAGATCCGAGAAAGAGTGGGATTGAAAGAAAGTGTTGGTGTTAAAATAAGAAAGGGCATGCTCCGCTCGTTCTGTCATGTAGAAAGAATGACAGATGAAAGAATCACAAAGCAAATAAAAAATGCGAATGTGGATGGATGTAGGTACCCGGGGAGACCAAGACTGTCATTCCACGATCAAATCACTCTGATATTATCCGAGGGTGGTGTCAGGAGTCTCCGAAACCGGCGTGTTTGTATAAAAAGGGTTAATAAATGTGGAAGAAGCAAGACAGGTTTGTCAGGATCGTGAGGTCTTGCACTCGATACTCACTGCCTACACCGTAAGGGACTTGGCGTAAAGATACGTATGTATTTTTTGCATGTACTATGTAACGAAGAAATTAGTCGTAAGTACCAAAATAAAAGTAAATGGTATTTATTATATTTTAGTGGTGCTATAATCGTCCTAATAGCCAAAAACGTTATTTAAACATTTAATTAAATTTGATAAAGATAGAACTAACGAGTTTTGAGTTATTCTTAACCAGTGCGCCCCGGCTTTGCACGGAAATATACATACAAACCTTTCTCTTCAATCACTTTATCTATCGAAGCAAACCGCAACAAAATCCATTGCGTAGTTTTAAAGATTTAAGTTTACAAATTGAAATAGGGACAGAGGAAGCGACTTTGTTTGAACCCCCAACACAAAAAGAGGGATGTTATAAGTTTGACGTGTCTCTGTCTGTGGCATTATAACTCCCGAACGAATACAGTATTTTTAATTATTTTTTTTGTAATATAGGTAACTTATGTGCGAGTGTTTTTAGACATGTATGATGAAAATCTGTTCAGCCGTTTAAAAGTTGTGGGGGGTGAAAGAAGGGAGATCAGCCGTTTTTTTTTACTTTCTTAATGAAAATTAAGTTCTTGTGTTGGGGTTTTTTTAATTTTTAATATACTGTGTAGTGACTAGCTGTTGCGCGTGACTTTGTACGTATTGACATTACGTCGTAAGTAATGGGATTAGTATTATAGGTCCCATATAGGTTTTAAGCTACTACCAAGTGCAAAGGATTCTGTAAAAGGGGGGCCGGCACAGAAAATCCAAGACATATAGTCTTATTTTCTTTTTTTATGTTTGTGTTAGGTATACAAAATGTATTTAAAAATATAAACAACGTTATTATAGAAAATAAAACAATCCGTTTGGAATAACTATAATTATTTTTAAACTAAGATTTTTACTATTGTCATTAAGAACCCCATTTTTATATTTTTTTTATGTTATAGAAAGGCAAACAAGCAGACGGATTTCCTGATGGTAAGAAATT
Organism: Calephelis nemesis; assembly: GCA_002245505.1. NCBI lineage: Eukaryota > Metazoa > Arthropoda > Insecta > Lepidoptera > Riodinidae > Calephelis > Calephelis nemesis. Next base: position 135,048 of record NJDD01001686.1, on the reverse strand, counting down.
CACGCCGCCTAGAGACATCAAAGGTAGTAATGGTGTATTGCCAGCCTGAGGTCGGGATGTTAGGCCTCGAGCAAATTCCTCGAGTTATGAATTAATTTTTAACTACGGTTTTTTCCGTATGAGCATCTCACATTAAGTACGTAATAAAAGTTGGGGTAATAATTTAAACTATTTGCCATAAATAGCTTTTATACTAGCCAAATATGTCTTTTACATTTCTTTTTTATTTTTCCTCCCACTTTTGGCTAAATTTATTATTCATCTAAACATACATGGCTTGTTTATTTAAACAAGCCATATATGACTTTCGTTAAGACAAGCGATGGTATTCAGAGAATTGCAGTAAAAAGCGCTCCTCTAGAAAGGGGCTGTTACCCTCTGCTATACCTCGCTATGCCCATAGCTACTACTACGAATTAGGTCACAATCTGTTCAGTAATTTTGCGTGAAAAGTAAACAGACAAACCAACAAAATTTAATAGCCTTCGTTTTGAGGTCTCTATCGTGTATACAATACGTAGCAATATTTTTTTTAAATATTTCATGTACACATAGATTTAGTTTTAATGTATGTACAGATCCCCGTGTCGGTCCGGGCTCCTTTGCAGAATAGACCATCTGCCTTCCTGCCAGGCAGCTCGTAAAAGGCGAGCATATGCTTACCGTCACTAACACCGTGACATCTTACTAGGTGGTAGAGTTTCGCAGCCACTCACTCGGATTGGTACCACCGCCTTACCTATTCCTGCCGCCATAACGTCATGACGTGTTCCGGTTCGGAGGGTAAGGTAGCCGGTTAACTTATTTTCCTGGCCTAACATCCCGGCCTCTGGTTGGCAACGCACCATTACCATCTTTGGTGTCTTTAGGCGGCGGGAATTTCTTACCATCAGGAAATCCGTCCGCTTGTTTGCCTTCCAATGTTATAAAAAAAACTGACAACATTGTTTATGACAGTATTTTTTAAATAAATTTTGTATCCCACAGACAGTGTGTAGTTTTTTTATGTTTAAATATATAATACAAATTAATGTGATAATTACATTTTTATTACTTTAATACCTACCTACACGTTATCAAACAAAACTATATGAACCTAACTTACAATGATCTATGAGACAAAGATTATTTGATAAATGTTTAGATTGGGCGGCCACTGTAGTAAACCTGACCTCATAGAGCATTTACACAGGTTATAATATACGTTATCAATAAGACCGCTGGTGATAGAGTTTATTCCAACAAAAGACCCGTATTGGAATCCGGAATCTGTTTCTTCCGCCATAATGACAGGGTGATGTCATTACTCCAGTCAATGTCAGTAGTGTTAGTGTCCGGTTTTAAGGTAAGGTTAGCACTTGCGCAATAAGTCTGTAACCCGACCACAGGACAGCGACGCACCTGTAACATATATGTTGTCTATAGACCACAGTCGTGTGTAGGAAATTAGCAAAGCCTTATGGTTGTTCGCTGTTTATTATTAAACTACTTAAACAACCTTTTCTTTTGTTTTTGCTAAGTCACTACTTAATAATTTTACTAAAAAAAGTAGAACCTCATTCAAAACATAAGTAATCATAACATGACATACATATCTTCACGCCAAGCCCCTTAACTGCAAGTTAAAGTTTAACGAGTGCTCCATAAAAGAGTGGTTTCTTCCCAAGTCATTACTCCTTTCATACAAACACGCCGGTTTCGGAGAATCTTCACACCATCCTCAGATAAAACCTAACGAATTTGTTTTGTGGAATTTGTTTTGTTTTGTGGAATGTCAACCTAGGTCTCCGCGCGTACCTACATCCATCCACATTCACATTGGACATACGATATTAATATAAATACAAAAATCTTTCTATCTTTCTAGTATGCTTTACCGGCTAAACCGCTCTACCGATTTGATAAGCGTAAAGTTAAGGACCCGAATACAATAAAAAGTTATCCTTTAAAAATCTACTACAAAGGATCGTAATAACTACGCTGATAAAGTCGCGGGTAATAGCTAGTCTCTATATAGCAACTGTGATTTCAAACTAAACAAAATCTTTCAAATAAATCAAAGTTTGTCTATTATTCATTTATCATTATTTAATGTGTAATCAATATTTTATTTAATGACTAGCTGACCCGGCAGACGTTGTTCTGCTATATTTTTAATGTGATTTTATTTTAAAAAAATTAGGGTGAGTCACCCTCATCACTTAGGGGTATGAAAAATAGGTGTTGGTCGATATGCTCACAAAATTTCATGAGAATCGGTCAAGCCGTTTCGGAGGAGTTAAATCACGCACACCGTGACAGGAGAATTTTATATGTAGGATTACTGTTATTATTTCATGAGTATTTTTTATGATTTTAAGGGCTTTGTAGATAAATATACGCCTACTTTCTTTTTTTTCATTTGGTATTAAAGGCTAACTGAAGAGATTGCCGATGCCTCACTTACGTTAGTACTAGAGTCTTTCCCATTATACCGTCATAGTGACCGTGTCTGTCATAGTTATGATCAGGTTGGAAGCGTAGGGTAGCCTGTAACAATTAAGCAAAACAACAAAACTGTTCAGGTTGGCAACATATCTTTACTATGTTTGGTGCTTGTATACAAGGTGTTTTTTTCTATCTGGAACTCCAGTTGTTTAACTTTCTTTATCATTATTATCGCAGCTGTGGTCCTGGCTTTACCTCTACATACTTTTGAGGGATATGGGCGTGTAAATACTTTATTATTTTACGATACTATTTACGATTTTTTTGATAAAAACAAATTTTTCGTTTGAATTTAAGCTGTTTATTACCTTTCAAACATTTAAAACGCAGTAAAAGCTGATTTAATTTGAAAGTCCAATAAAATAAAATAAAAACTAAAATACCTGTCCTTTTCTTAGGCAGCAACTGTATCATGCTGATGCTCGATTTAGTAGGTTTATCGGTGGTGGCCACCTGGTCTATTCAATGTATATATAAGTTTTCTTTTTTATGTTTTAAGGAATTTGAAATGCGGTTTGTCACTTTCAAAGCAGATATAAATTCAAATGTTATTAATTACCAGTTCTTCCATTAATAATTACGACCTTGTGGTAAAGTATACGCGTTACTAACGAGTTGTAAAGTAGTTATCCTGAACATATAATATTTATTTTAAGTAAGTAAGTATCTTCACGCCCATATTCCCGGGCAGAGGCACAACCAAGTCACCCACGACTAGCCGAAGACACTAAGTCCCACAATGTCATAGGCCAATGGCAAGCCTATCGCCAATTGGGCTCATTTTCAATCCCGAGCAACGTTTTTTTTTTATTTTTTTTTATTAGAAAATTGGAAAAACCCAATTATCTTTTTGTTGCCCGACCCGGGATTCAAACCCAGGACCTCTTGCAGTCAAGTCCAACAACTGAAAAGCTAGACCACTGAGGCGATCAGTATAAATTTATATTTAATTGACCATTATCAACAATATCCCTGGTGATAGAGTCCTGTGCAGCAGATTATCCAGCTAGGATCCAGCCATAACGACAATTTCATATTTCGTCCGCAGTGTACACTTGCATTATAGACCTAATATCTCAAGTGGCAACACACCTGTAACGTCATTGGTGTGTAAAGGCTTTCTTTTTCTGTTGCCATCTCCTTACATAAAAACAAACTTTGCTGTCTATGAAGATATCGTCATGTGACTATGACTGCCTTACTACTATGCGTTGGTCCGGCCTCCTTTACAAAAAAGACCATCTGCCTTCCTGCCAGGCAACTCGTAAAAGGCAAGCATAGGCTTAACGTCACTAACACCGTGACATCTGACTAGGTGGTAGAGTTTTTCGACTCGCTTGGATTAGTACCATCGCGTTACCTATTCGTGCCGCCATAAAGCCAGTGCTTACCCCTGACTTGTTCCGGTTCGGAAGTAGCCGGTAAAGTTACTTTTGCTCGAGTCTTAATATCGGGATTGGCAGGTTGGCAACGCACCATTACCACCCTTGGTGTCTCCAGGCTGCGTGAAATTCTTAACATAAGGAAATATGTCTGCTTGTTTGTAGTCCAATTCCATAAAAAAACAAAGATGAAACTTCCCCAAGTGCCGACGATGGAACGTACTGTTTTACAATTTTCATCGTAGGCACTGAGGGCAAGGTATTGCTATAATCGAAGAACATTACTTTATCGTTGAAACAATAACATACTCGTATATTATCCTGCAAAAATATTTTAATAATGAAAATTGTACCAGTTTTATTTTTACATACTTAATTATTATATTTTTATTTATTTATTGTTTTGGTTTTTGTACACAATGCCTTCCATTTTATTTTCACAGCTTAATTTTTTTGGGTTGGCTGTAAAAATTTCTTTAGTAAGAGATAAGCCCACCTTTTGTGCATTTTTGCTTCTCCTGTATTTTTGTGTGCAAAAAAAGTATTAAATAAATAAATATCTATAATTTAATCAATTTAATTTTACGTGATTTTAATGTGTGCACCTATGTTTTAAACACACTAGTGGCCCACCCCGACTTTGCACGGGTATAAAATATACATATAAACCTTCCTCTTAAAACACTTTATCTATTAAAAAAACTGCATAAAAATCCGTTGCGTAGTTTGAAAGATTTAATGATACAAAGGGACATAGGGACAGAGAATGCGACTTTGTTTTTATATTATGTAGTGAAGTTAAATAGTTTTAAAAAAATTAGACGCAATGATTTTCAAGAATGTTTTTGTATATAATTATAATCAACATTGTACAATGTTGATTATAATTATCAAAATTCATAAAACCCGGTTTAGCAGTTTTTTTTTATGATATGCAAACAAGCAGACGGATTTACTGATGTTAAGAATTTCACGTCGCCTTATAGACACCAAAGGTGGTAATGGTGCATTGCCAACCTGAGGCCGGGATGTCAGGCCTCGAGCAAAAGTAAGTTAACCGGCTACCTTACCCTTCGAACCGGAACACGTCATGACGTTATGCCAGCAGGAATAGGTAAGGCGGTGGTGCCAATCCGGGTGATAGCCAATCAGAATCACGGTGTTGGTGACAGTGAGCCTATGCTCGTTTTTTACGAGCTGCCTGGCAAGGAAGGCAGATGGTCTATTCTACAAAGGAGCCCGGACTGGTCTATTCTACAAACGGGGTTTTGCATGTTCAATATAAAAAAAAAATAAGACCACACAACTATCTGTGTCTCACTTGCTTGTGGTACAAGACTGACAATTAAACAGAAAATTCAGCCTTCTTCATGTGTTCTGGAGTGTCTGGTTGGCAATGCAACATTAACGTCTTTGGTGTGCTTAGGTAACATGTGTTTCTTCCCATCAGGAAATCGTAAGATTATTTGTCTTCTATAAAAATAAAATGAAGCATTATTTACCTCATTTCATTCTTAACTTTTTCATTTCATTCACATCAAAATATCGGTTCATAGTTTAGAAGTTTTTTATTGTAGTAGAAACAAGCATACTAGTGACTAAGCTTTCTGATGGAAAATAGTCACAACAGACCTCTGCAACTACAAGAGTTAGCAGAAAATGTGATGCCAGTCTTAAAAAATATGTTAACTCTTTTCAAAAACCCCTTGTTAAAAGATATGGATAACTATTAGTATGCGGCAACAATTCATAACACAGCCCATGACCTCTCGCACCTACAACTAACCTAGTCTAGGGCCGATAGGTTCTTGTAGATATAAATAAAGGAAAGAAAAAAAACAGACAGATTTCCTGATGGTAAGACATTCACGCTGCCTAGAGACACCAGTTTGGTAATGGTGCTTGGCCATGGCCGGGATGTTAGGCCTCGAACAAAAGTAACCGGCTACCATATCCTCTGAATCGGAATACGTCAAGGGCAAGCACTGACGTTATGGCGGCAGGAATAGGTTCTAATCCGGTAAGTCGTTGCAAAACTCTACCACCTAGTCAGACGTCACGTTGCTCGTGACATTTACGAGCTGCCTGGCAGATGGCCTTTTCTTCAAGGAAGCCCAGACCAACACGTGCCGACGGGGCTTCTCTTTGTTTCGAGATAATTAAGGTTAAGGTTAATTATACTAACAGGCGAAACGAAGTTCGCAGGTCGGCTAGTATTAAAGAAGTAGTGATTAACGTTTGTCGACGTTACGATTAGTCGTAAAACACATAAAGATAAATGCGGTAATCACCATGACAGCAACTTCAAAATCACTGTACAGTAGTACCATTTAAATTATGCGCTTCGGCTATATTCGTCAAGCTTCGGAAATCCAAATGTATTTTAAAGATATCGATATAGAGTTGTTATAACAAATAATTAATCATTTCGCTTAAATTTAGATTAGGTCAGCCAATTTTAAAATTAAAGTATAAAGTATAAAAAGAGTAAAAATTGTGAAGCCGAAGCGTGCAATTTAAATAATAGTACATTCATACAAACATGTTGTCACGCCAAGTCCCTTACGGGGTAGGCAGAGAGTATGTAGTGCCAGACCTCAAGATCCTGAAAAACCTGTTAGGGTTCCTTCACATTCATTACCCTTTTCATACAAACACGCTGGTTTCGGAGACTCTCTACACCACACTCGGATAATATCCGAGTGATCTAATCATGGAATGTCAACCTTGATGTCCCCGGGTACATCCATCCACATTCGCTTTGTCAATCTTTCATCTGTCATTCTTTCCACATGACCGAACCAGCGGAGCATGCCCTTTCGCGTTTTAACACCAACACTTTCTTTCAATCCCACTCTTTCTCATCATACAGATTTTCCGTAGCGCTCTCATTTCGACCGCATTTCCTTTTGACATACCCAACTCTCGCTTCCATAAAACAACTTTGGGATAAGCACAGAATCATGCAAAGCGAGTCTAGAATCTAAATCGTAGTACTGTAATTATTCTGGTCTTATGGTTTTCAATCCTTCGTCTTTGATTGGGTGAAACATTGAAATTAATTTTAGTGCAGTACATGACCATTGTCCCACATGGTTTTGCAAAGCATTAGGATTTTTTTTTTAAATAACATTGGAAGGCAAACAAGCAGACGGATTTCCTGATGGTAAGAAATTCACGTCGCCTAGAGACACCAAAGGTGGTAATGGTGCGTTGCCAACCTGAGACCGGGATGTTAGGCCTCGAGCAAAAGTCAGTTTACCGGCTACCTTACCAATCCGGCGAGTCGCTGCGAAACTCTACCACCTAGTAAGATGTCACGGTGTTAGTGACGGTGAGCCTATGCTCGCCTTTTACGAGATGCCTGGCAGGAAGGCAGATGGTCTATTCTACAAAGGAGCCCGGACCAACACGGTTCCCCCGTTCAACAGGTTTAGCAATTTTCATACCAAAACGGATTTATAATCTGGTAAATCTCTATTTTAAAAGGTTGCCTTTACCTCTAGAGGTGAATTTGCAGGATTGCATTTTTATTGTAAAAAGTGCAGTAATCGATAGAATGGCAGACAACCACAGTTCAATTTAGTTCAACCCAATGTTAGTCACCCCTGAAAGATTTAAATATTGAGATAAATAAAACATGAATAAAATAAATAAATAATAAATATCTCTGGACAATTTATTCGAATTGAACCTAATCCCAAAGTAAGCAAATTATACGCTTGTATTATTGGTGTTATTCGACGATACCAATACATAGCAAAACTTAAATAGATACCTGAATAAACTTCATAAACGGGTCTGGGGCCCGGTAATGCAGACATCTAAATGTTCATCATACTAGCACATATGCCTGCCTCCGTCGGAAATCAAACCCGAGTCTCGTGATTGATCGATATAGTAAGGCGTGTACCACGTAGCCACTCGACCAACCAGGCAGTCAAATTTCTTAATCGAGAAAAACTATCAGATCATATGTTTTTTGTGAGTCGTCTATGGGCAACAGTCGTCTATAGGTAAAAGTCGTCTGTAAGTCACAGTCGTCTGCAAGCCACAGTCGTCTGTAAGTCACAGACGTCTATAAGCCACAGTCGTCTTTAGGCCACCTTCGTCTATAGGCAACAGTCGTCTATAGGCCACAGTCGTCTGTAAGTCACAAAGTGTGAGTAAGAATGTTACAAAGATAACACTCATATTCAGCAAAGAAATATTTTTAATTATTTAAGCGTTCCAACATATTCTACCAACTTGTGGTGTGCAAATATTTTAATTGGTTTTAATCATATCAGTAATTTTAATTATTTATATACTATTATTTTTTTGTATTGATTACATGATTATTTATTAATACAAACAATTTTTAGAATGAAAATGAAATTATCCCTATCTACCATAAACTACTACACATAAATATAAACTACCATAACTACCTTAAAAATGTGTTATTTACTATTTCAAAGTATTTTTTCGTAAAAAAACACATTTAACTTTAATTTTTAGCTCGTTATCACTTTTTGTACTTTGTACCTAATTGTAAAAAAACCTTGTAACTAATTGGCAAAAAAACAACAAAACGTAGGCCAGTAACAAATTCTTTGTAAAATTATTAGTATTTTACGTCATGATAAATTCTACAAAATATGCAATGTTTTTAAAGTTAGTGCATATAATCAACATTGTACAATGTTGATTATAATTATTCATATTATGCAAGACAAGACTGGCATCGCATTTTCTGCTAACTCTTGTAGTTGCAGAGGTCTGTTGTGACTATTTTCCATCAGAAAGCTTAGTCACTAGTATGCTTGTTTCTACTACAATAAAAAACTTCTAAACTATGAACCGATATTTTGATGTGAATGAAATGAAAATATGAAGAACGAAATGAGGTAAATAATGCTTTATTTTATTTTTATAGAAGACAAATAATCTTACGATTTCCTGATGGGAAGAAACACATGTTGCCTAAGCACACCAAAGACGTTAATGTTGCATTGCCAACCAGACACGCCAGAACACATGAAGAAGGCTAAACTTTCTGTTTAATTGTCAGTCTTGTACCACAAGCAAGTGAGACACAGATAGTTGTGCGGTTTTAATTTTTTTTTTATATTGAACATGCGAAACCCCGTTTCCCCGTGTTGGTCCGGGCTCCTTCGTAGAATAGACCATCTGCCTTCCTTGCCAGGCAGCTCGTAAAAAACGAGCATAGGCTCACTGTCACCAACACCGTGATTCTGATTGCCTCTCACCCGGATTGGCACCACCGCCTTACCTATTCCTGCTGGCATAACGTCATGACGTGTTCCGGTTCGAAGGGTAACTTACTTTTGCTCGAGGCCTGACATCCCGGCCTCAGGTTGGCAATGCACCATTACCACCTTTAGTGTCCATAAGGCGACGTGAAATTCTTAATATCAGTAAATCCGACGGCTTGCTTGTCTTCCAATATCATAAAAAAACTGCTAAACCGGGTTTTATGAAATTTGGCACACACACATAGAAAGTAAATTGGATTAACACATAGGATAGTTTTGTCCTGTTCCTGTTCCTGTGGCACCATTAACCACGCGGGCAACGCCGCCAGCTTAGCTTAGCTGCAGCTAACTTAGTTAATACAGATACATGGACTCTATGTTCTTTACATCTATTTATTCAGCTGTTTGCTAACCTTTCAGGCCGCGAAAAAAAGACTAACCCAATGTGGAGAAAATTAATTATTTTTAACCAAGTTCAAAAAAACGAGGAGGTTCTCTTCGGCCGGTATATTTTTTTTGCATGTATATCGATTTCTCCGTGGTTTCTGAACCGATTTACGTAAGCAGTTTTTGTTTGATGCGGAATAGTTTTGAATAGGTCCAATAAAATTTTTTATCAGGTAGATCCATTACTTTTTATGTTATGAGCATTTTTTACCCGTTTTCCCTCTATCTCGATGTTTATTTTCATAAAATTTAATCATATCAGCATTAAATTTAAAATTATTAAATAAAAATAACTACGTTAATTAAAACCAACTTGAAAACTAGAAGTAAAAAATAGTAAAAATTTAATACGAATTAAACAATACCTATTATTTATATGTGACATTTACCAATGGGTTTGAAGTCGGTGCCAGTTCAATTTTAATGCTTACTTATAATATAATTCTTAGTTTAAGCCTTGGCACCGACTTCAAACTATTAGTAAATGGCAGATATAAATAATAGAAAGTAATATTAAATCTATATTATTTTTATTTTCTAACTTTTAAGTTTTTATTTTTATACTTCAAAGGAAGGAAAATAACCAAACGATTTGCAGATTGTAAGAAATTCACGTCACCCGTAGACACTAAAGATGATAACGTTGCTCTCTAACCAGCTTTCCACGTGCCTTTTCACAAATACGGCTACCCCAACATCAAAACTGGAACCATAACCAGCACTGACGTTTTATTGATAAGGAAAAACATTAGATAGGTATATAAAAATTTAAAGTGTGGTACATTTTATCAGATGATAAGAATTTGATTAAGGTTATTAATAAATTTATATCGGTTTTTCCATTAATAACAACGCTTACATCAATGTTCATGCATATCACTTCCGCTCTCATTCAAGTTGTTGTCACAGAAATGATATTTGAAATGTGTTAAGTCTTCTACGTAATAAATATGCCGAATCTTCCTCACGAATATCTAAAACTAGAACTTTGAGAACGGACAATTATCATAACTATTTACTTGTACTAAAAAGTTCTTCAAAAAAGACACGGCAGTGCCCACGCCAAGTCAAGCACGAAGCAAACATCACCGTATCATCCTTTACTGCAATCGCCGCATTTTCAGACTCCTTTTTGAAAAATTGTCGTCATCCAATAAGCTGTAAATACATACTTACAATCTGTATGTCAATAAGCTCCGAAAAGTCCGAAGTTAATAAAAGCAAAATTTCGCATTTATGGCACTCACTCACTCTTATTAAAAAAATAGAACTGTACTCATACATTTAGAGAGCTGAAATTTAGTTTAATGACCACATAAAGACAAAAATATAAAAACTGAGATAACCGAAGATCTGGAGTACCTGCCTGGTGACCCTGACTAGAAAACACAACAGCCCAACCAAACTATTAGAGATAACAACATACCGCCTTTACAAAAATATTCAATTTGGCGGGCCGCTTCATTTGATGTCAAAATCAAGGTCTAATTGTATAATTCTTCAATCATATTTATGTAGTGCCTAGTGTAATTAATGTATGTACTTGACTAATTCCATTAAGGATACTGTCACTGACTTAAAAGCCTGAAAAGATTTTTCGCTACACCATAATTACATAATTAGTAGATATTAGTTATAATTTAGAACCGACTTTGCTATTGACGATAAGAAAAATGACAAATCCATAAAATAAATCTTCTATTATTAACTAAATGTTAGTAATTCGCTAGTATTGTGTCCATGAATAACAGAAATGACAAATCCGATTCCAATTTCCAATATTGCATGAATTGAGATTCTAGAGTAGCCCTGCAGGCTGGGCAGCAAAATTTAAGGGGCAATGTGACGGCGGCAAAGAAGTGTAGTTTGCTATGTTGTGAAATAAATGAATAAATGTATCGCTGGACAACTTACACAAATTGAATCTAACCCCAAAGTAAGCAAATTATATGCTTGTGTTATAGGTGTTAGCCAACGATGCTAATAAATAGAAATACTTAAATAGATAGGTACCAGAATAAATGTAATAAATTATAAAGTAAAGTATATTTACGCCCATATCCTCGAAGAGAGAGGCAGAGGCACAACCAGTGCACCCATGACTGGCTAGGCCGAAGACACTAGATCTCACAATGTGATAGGTGACAAGCCTATCGTCAACCGGGCACATATCCAATCCCGAGGAACATTTTTTTTTTTATTAAAGAATTGGAAATACCACATTTCCTTTTTGTTGCCCGACGCGGGATTCGAACCGGGGACCTCATGAAGTCAAGTCCAACACTTGGACCACTACACCACAGAGGCGATAATAAATTATGAATTTTATAAAAGTTATTTGGTTTTAAATAGTCATTTTTCATTCATTTAATTTGTGAAATAAACAATGATGAAAATTACTGTATTCCTAATGACGTAGGAAATGTAAGTTTTTATGACTAATTAATTTGAATGTTATCGTAATATAAGTATACGATAGGAAATATGTAATAACAAAATTTTTACGATGTTTTTAAAAATTTAATAACGTCAATTAATAATTTTAATTGAATTAAAGAAAAAATATACGACTTTGATATTGTATTTAAAATTGAATAGTTTGTAGGGTGCTCTCACTTTATTCTGTGATAATTTGGTTAATAGCAATAAAACCCTGGGTAATCGTAGTCAAAATGTAAATATTTTGGACTTAAATCAAACCTTTAGTTACTATTTAAACTATTAATTGACCGCCTCGTTGGTCGAGTGGCTAGCGTACACGCCTAACTACACTGATCACCCGCGAGGCTCGGGTTCGATTCCCGACGGGGGCAGGCATTTGTGTGATGAACATTTAGATGTCTGCATTTCCGGGTCTGGGTGTTTATTAAATTTATTCCGGTATCTATTTAAGTATTTCTATGTATTAGTATCGTTGACTAATACCCATAACACAAGCACATAATTTGCTTACTTTGGGGTTAGATTCAATTTGTGTAATTTGTCCAGGAATATTTATTTATTTTATTTATTTATTAATATCTTAGATTCACAACAAACAATTTGTTATATCATCGCTTTGTAAATCACATGTTCACTTTGGTAATTTTGTGATGATCACTTTAATTCGGTGATAGGATTATCATAATTCTGATATAACACAATTAGACGAGACTTTTATTTTTATTATCACATACTTAGACCAAACACATCAATGGAATAATTTTAAACATAATACAGTAGGTATTTATTAAACATACGGTATGGTTTAATTAACATTACATATTTTCATAACCATCACAAGAATGATCAATACTGCAACTATCCAATAAATATTATAAATGCGAAAGTTTGTGAGTATGTATGGATGTTTGTTACTATTTCACGCTCGAATGGATAATGGTTTACCCGCTTTTTTAATTTTATCTGTGTTTCTCCCAGTTTCCGCTCCTGTTTTACATGTTCAAGATTTATTTAGTACTTCAGGGTATATTGTATTCCTTTAATGCAACATACCTACACAGATAACCTCGACTGAAGATCACTTTTAATCGAAGATTTCTACACAGCTTCACTGTATCTTCTATTTTTAGATTTCGGTTAAGAAGTTTCTGGGGTATTATTCTATTCCTCTATATTTTTCTGAAATGCAACTCACTTAATTATGTGATAATAAAAAAAGCGACTAAAATAAATATCAGTAAAAACTATTTAAATTACTTTCCATATTTTTAATTAATTTTACTTCAATCATATTTCTCATTAATTCATAATAAAAGCATCAATTAACATAAAAAATAACGTGCAAGCTAATTTATCTTGTTTAATTCGATGATATGCTTTTCCATAAAAGTCCAAAAATACGTTATTTTTGAGACGCCGTATGTAAGGTATTATTCAAACACTGTCCAAACCTACTTAAGTACTTCAAGGTTCAAATAGTCTTTAACACACTTTGATATAGAATATGATAAACCTTCCCATATTTTATTCTAATATTATTAATATTACACTAGAAGATAGACTAGTGACGAAGTCTATGAAAAAGGAAAAAAAAATAAAAATAGCAGTTTACTATAACTTGTACGAAACTCATTGTAAAAAGACTAGAATGTAGAGAAAACTAATGAAAAAATAAACTACGGGCGATCTAAGATCGAGAAGTGGAAGGGGGAAGGTTTATAAATAAGGGTAAAAACAGGTTGTCTCGGTTTTCGACAAAACTGGTTTGCATTTTTGAGAAAATTTGCTTACCAAATATATTTTTTTTTCACCATCAACTTTTTGAAAAACCAGATGTTTTGGAAAGAGAATTTCCTATTAAAAATTGCACCCTACTTATCGATATTAAGTAAAATAACGTGAAAAATAAATATGTAACTTGAAATATGATCCATAAGATTACAGTATGTTTGGGACAGCATAAGGAAGATTTTTACCAGTTTTCTTGAAATATGTTTTTAAAGAGTTAAAATCATTAAACTAAAAACTTGTTCAATTGAATGTCTCGTCCGAAAGCACCGTTTTTTTTCCAAGTTCAAGATTAAGTTTTGTTGCTTAGTATGACAAACATAGCAACACTCAGTACAAAGTGACCAAATAACTTGAAATCCTGAATGTAAAAAAAAGTTTTAGGCGATTCGGAATGGGTAACACTATCGATCTAAGAAGTAACTAATCATTAAAAATAAACCTATCCTAACCTAACCTCTCGCCTCTTTGGCCTAGTGGTCCAGCGTTGGACTTGACTTCTTAAGGTCCTGGGTTCGAGCCCAGGTCGGGCAACAAACAAAAATAGAAACGTTGTTAACGTGTAGAAACGGGCGAATTGATGAGATACAACTGCGAGTGCACCTATTGTTTACTCGTAACAACGGTATGCGAACAGACAAGACACAAGTCACTCAAGCTTTGTTGCGCCACCTATTATGCCAATTACACTAACTATACTACGGTATCTACACCTCGCACATGACCTTCCGACGTATTGTAATATGATATCTGTTAACTAGTGCACAATACGATCTATAGATCTATAGAGATCTATATATAGCCTCGTTTCTTTCATATTTTACATGAAAGTGTTTTTGATGGTATCAACATGTGTCGTAATGTACCAACCGTAACCCTTAATCACCTACTTTTAAACAAAAATCAGTTATATTTGCGAGGGGAGGAGGAGGAGCTTTTCTCCACGAGGAGGAGATTTCAAAACCTCCGTTTTGGACGTCGAAAAATAATATTCATTGTGTCATTTTAAAACAATGGAAACCGTTATCAATATGATAAGATTGATCATACTTTAAACACCGCCAATAATTCTGGAATTATAATAGATTGTTTTGAACAACAGTTGTGATTTTTGGAAATACGTGATAAGGTGATTACGTCGATGTTTTATCATTAAGTATAAAATCATTGCAGGGTTCCGCATCAGTTTACTATAAAAAATCTTATTTAGGTTTAATTAAATTTCAAATTTTTATTTATTTTAAAAACAAAATTATTAACAATAGGTATATGTCTGCATACAGCAATATATCTTTCGATGATATGTCATAGCTGTCGATATGCATATATGCACATAAGAAAATAATAACTTATTAAAATTCAATGAAATGAAATGAATATACCTAGCGCAACAAACCATACCATTATTTGTCAATATGCAGTCAAAGTTTTTACAAATAACGACTAGGACAATTTTAATTGAAATTGAAGTTTATTTATCTGCAAAATTGAATTACAAAACTTACGGTTAAATAGTTTTTTAATAGTTTTATACGTAAATAATTTGCTGCTATTTAACATGATGTGAATCATAAGATTTACTAATGTACCCAATAAAGACTAGTGGTCGCCTGTTGGTCGAAATTCGACCGTAATAAATTTTAATGTCTTGTTGATAAGATGGCGATCTTCATTTCTCAAGACCAACTACTTTGTTTCCAAACTTTTTAGTGCGCCATCTGTGATCTTTTATCGTTGTAATCAATATATTTGTTTGTGTGTGTCAAATGCATGGTATTGTGAGTAATGTTTTATTTATTGATTTAATGTACTTTGTAAGCATTATTGTTAAAAAATAGTAGCATTCTGCACTTCTCCTACACATAAACTATAAGTGTGCCAAATTTTATGCTCCTGCGTCCGCGTAATTTTCGTATAAAATGGTCCAAAGCTTTTGGCATTACATGTTAATATATAGATAACAATAATAATATGTATTTTATTTCACAAACCTCTTACAAAGATTCCTGTGATGGGTCTTTAACCACCACCGGACTAAAACACGGCCATTCTCAAATTCTCAAAACTTATCGGGCTTGTCTTTTTTCTTATAAATCTGATTGACAATAATATGTTACATATTGACATAATATATAATATATATGTAATTAGAGCAATATGAGGATAGTAGTATGAGGAGCAATGACAACCAAACATTTCT
>NJDD01001686.1:95267-112890 GCA_002245505.1 Calephelis nemesis | reverse complement strand
CAACTTGTAATAGACGCTCTTGTGGACCGTTGTCAGCTGCACACACGGAGGTAATTTGTTTATTATTGGCTTGTTTGAACTGTCACACTCGCATAATACCACCATAACCACCTTTGATGTCTCTAGGCGGAGTGAATTTCTTCCCATCAGGAAATCCGTCTGCTTGTTTGCCTTCCATTATCATAAAAAAAACTATATTAACACCAGAGATGATAAAAGAGACGATGATGGACCTTAACCAACTGAAAATGAGATTGTGTTACTTATGTATGTATTCTACCAATTTGAGAATTCCAATCCATGCATTGACAATCAGCTGTTTTACTATTTATATAATCAGTTTCTTCAATGGTAGTACCCACATGAAACACTTTTAATTAGAAATATACCTACGTCTTTTTTTATGTCATTGGAAGGCAAACAAGCCGACAGATTTCCTGATGGTAAGAAATTCCCGCCGCCTAGAGACACCAAAGGTGGTAATGGTGCGCTGCCAACCAGAGGCCGGGATGTTAGGCCTTGAGCAAAATTAAGTTTACCGGCTACTTCACCCTCCGAACCGGAACACGTCATGACGATTTGGCGGCAGGAATAGGTGAGGCGGTGGTACCAATCCAGTTGAGTTGCTGCGAAACTCTACCACCTAGTCCGATGTCACGGTGTTAGTGACGGCAAGCCTATGCTCGCCTTTTACGAGCTGCCTGGCACAGGAAGGCAGATGGTCTATTCTACAAAGCCCGGACCAACACATCGTAAGAATACAACGTATGGTAGTTTAAATAGTACTTAAATTATGCGCTTCGGCTATATTCGTCAAGCTTCGGAAATCCGAATGTATTTTAAAGATATCTATGTAGAGTTGTTATTACAAAATTAATAATTTTGCTTAAATTTAGATTAGAGCAGCCAATTAAAAAATAAAAATAAAAAGTGTAAAGCCGAAGCGCATAATTGAAATAGTGGTATCACACATTGTTCACATAATATGTACCTAGATCACAGATGGTAATTGTACTTTACCATTTGAGTTTAATGAGCGAAGCGTCTTTCGTAAGTCATGACTGTTATCCTATTTTATTAAAACAAGACAAGGGCGATCACTGACTTTATGACAATAAATATGCGTTGGGTAGTTTTGCTAAGCAAGCTAAAACTTCAGCCACAAGACTCATTAGTACTTAATAATAACAACTGAACTCGTTCTTCTTAATTTACCTCACAAGATTCCGTCGTGACCGTTACCGTGAACCAGATCCTCAGTGTGGAACGGAGCATCTTCCCCTCTGTCTGGCAGCTCTCAAGAGGCGAGCATATTATGGCAAATTAGTCATTACCAACAACACTACTATTGGTAAAGGCCTTTGCAGCAATTTGCCCAAGTAGAGATCATTCGCCCTACCTATTCCAGCCGCCATAAGAACAGTGTCCTGCTTTGGTCTCTAGGGTAAGACTAACTCCGTGACCACAGGACGGCATGCATCTATAACATCCATGGTGTCTAGAGGACCCGCAATCTTATCACAGGGAGGGATATGTGCTTTTTCACTATCATATCTCATAAAAACATATCCACGCTGTAGGCCGTCGACCCATGTCTAGCACTTCTTTAGGACTTATTACGGGCGCCATAATCCCGCAGGTTCTTATAAATTACCAGAATTTGGACTTTTTTGTTCTATCAAGTAGAAAAGAGAGAAAATATAGATTGTGATTTTGTTTTTTAATGCAAAGAAGAAGGTTAACAGGGTTTTTCGTATACGACTTTTAATAGACACATGATTAGCGGTTCTAAGCTAAGTTTTCTTTTGCAGCTGGAATACTACATGCAAGTTTGCAGTTCGACGTGCCCCAACAGATACCCTTGGTTGGGTAATCCCTT
Organism: Calephelis nemesis; assembly: GCA_002245505.1. Taxonomy (NCBI): domain Eukaryota; kingdom Metazoa; phylum Arthropoda; class Insecta; order Lepidoptera; family Riodinidae; genus Calephelis; species Calephelis nemesis. Next base: position 111,011 of record NJDD01001686.1, on the reverse strand, counting down.
AGGAAATTAAATTAAAATAGATTATTCTGCCATTTAATTTTTTTGTTTTAGTTGATGCTTGACACGTATATAAACTATTTAATTTTAAATGCTATGCTTGAAGTTAAGTGAATGCTATGCTTGAAGATAAAAAATAAATATGTCGCCCGTACCTTGGATCAATGTCCAGGTACTGCGGCTATAACAGGATTTGGCTGACTTAGGTAAACAGAACCTATTACACAAAAGAAAAGAAAGTGGTATTCTCTTACCCGCGGTATGACAATTTATGGACATTCTTTTAAAGAAAAAGGCAGTTATTAGTTTAGGACCATCTTTTACGGCAAAAAATTATTGCAGTCATAGTTCTCATATATACCTATAATTTTATGCGGCTGAATTACTCCATCAAGCCCACCCAGTAACCAAAACGTAGCACCGAGGTAAGGTCTCCCGGGAGATAGCCCTTGTTGCTGGCGTTGTAGGGAACAATCCTATCCATCTCAATAATCATGTCTTATGCTGAGCACTCTACTCGGCCCAAAAACCTGGTGAAGTTGTAAAAGTCATCATATTAGTCATTCCAAAAAAAGGAACTGAATGATGATAGTCATAAAAAACATTAATAATCGTTAATCAGTAAATATACAACAAATATAAATAAAACATAAATTCACATTGTAATTGTTTTTAATTTAAATTATATTTAAATACCTTAATTAATATTTATGTTAATTTACAATTAGCTGTATCCAAGAACATTCTTATTCTTCAAATAATAATAGAATTTACAATTAGCGTTACTCAGGCCAGAATTATTGAACCCCGCTCGTACTTACATACTCGTATTTAAGAGCGAGATCCAATGCTTCCCTTCCATTGCCAGACCCAACTCATTTTAACATCCTGAAAATTTCTCAGCTTACGCTTCATGTTAGATATTGTCTGTTTGTTCCAGCTCATATGCTTCATTTATAAATAAAACTATAAAATTCAGCATCCAGAAAACGAATGAAGCTAATTTTAGCTGACTACAATTTTGCTATTTATGACTGACTACATTATGTGTCAGTTTGGTTGGTAAAAAACCAGGTTGGTGATAGGTTTACCACTTTTGAACTTAAAATCATCGTAGTGCTAAGTAGTACTTGCAACTTTACTTTTTTCTTTGGGATACAGGCATTAAGATGAATACCATTTCTTTTTTATATAAGTAAGTAGGCACTTTTCAGCATCCCGGTTCATATAATTTATCAAAATTTCAAGCGAAGTTTATTTTTCTGTTTGTAATTAATATTATGTGACTGAATAGTTTTAAACTATTTTTTATTTGTTGTGTATTTCTTGGTGGTTGGAAAAGTGTAGAATGACAAGTAAAAAAAAATTGTACATCATAGCGCACTTTGCAAAGTAATCTAAAGTAGGTACGTTAAAACAACAGGACAATTTAAATGTTACTTCGAAAGAATCAGAACGATTACTTTAAATTTAGAATGTTATTCTTGATGAATGATGAGGCAACACCATAATGTTAAAAGTTAACGAACACAGTACAAATATGAAACAGTAACAGTAATGGACTACAGGCCTACAAACCTCTAAAACGGCACATTCACACAAACATATAGACGAGTCCACGAAGCAATTTTTTTGGAACTGTAGATGCGAGTGTCGCGTCAAAACTTCTTCTTCTTCGTATTCTTCTTATGCTGAGATTAACCAATGCCATAACATAACCTAATTATACATTATTTGCAAAATACTCGTCACTGCAATTTGGTTGATAAAAAAATGTGACAACCCTATTCCTTCTTTGAGTTATGGTAAATTTAATCAACTACTCTTACTTTCCATATTTGTATAATGCCGCAAATATAATCTTGAATATTAATTTCAAGAAACTTATCCTGATATTTTAGATAAGACATTACAATATATTCATTCATATTTGTTCAAAGTTATTATAATTTAGTAAGGATTGTTCAATGGAAATCTTACCGCCTTTTTAAATACTAATTGCTAGTTCAATTACAAAATGTAAGTCTTCAAAATTTTAAAGCGACACAAACTCACTGAAATTATTATATTTTAGATGCATGAATTTGATAGAAAACTAATAAAATAAACATAATATCAAATAAAAAATATAATACACTTAATGTATATTTACAAGACATACCTAAGATAACATACGACCTACTATTATACTCCCAAAGACTAAATTAAAGCTATCACAATCTAATACAATAAATTAGTAATAATATAGCTGTATTTACAACATTGAATCCTAGTTACACTTATCGAATTGCATAATTAAATAAATACAAAGATATTCTTGAGGTAGAACGTAAAAATAAATTACTTCTAATAAGTACGTAGCTTAGAGATAAAGTATTTACAATAGATTAAGCCATTTAAATCTACGTCTATCTATAGTGTTATAAATAATAAGAATCCAATAAGTTAGATAGAATGGGTAAAAATGTCCAGGATAATGTTTTATGCATCAAAAAATATATGATATTTTAATACAGATTTGACAGATCGATAGAACTATTGTTGAATTAGTAGTAACGTTAATTTTTTTTAGAAAATATATTACGATAGATAATAAACGTTACCACAGTACAAACTATTGTAGTAGTACAATTACATTCACTAATATTCTTAAAGTTATACCGCTGCAAAATCTTAGCTTTGACAATTTATAAAAACAATTTTAACAACTACATTGCGTCTAGAGCATGACCCTAAAATATTTCATCGAAGCGATAATGGCATCTACTAACTAAATAAGCAAAATACTTAGCCGAGTCAACAGAATTCTATTTACATTTTTTTACATAATAACATAACATAATTTATTAAGAATAATACTGTAAATAATTTTAAAGCTATAAACAAATATCAGTCCATCAATATTTTCGAAAATGGTAAAAACTAAAACTAGAGATTTTCAACTTTAATCAAATTCAAATAAAAGGCCATAAATAAAAATAAAGAAACAGTAAAGATCAAAATAAATCTTGATAACTTACTATAAATCGCATTAATGAAAAGGGTGATACACAAATAATAAAATGTTTATATTGCAAGATAAAAAAACTAAGAATATAAATGCTCAAACTAAATTATATTTCAATAGTTATAATAACTTAAAGAGGACTTAAACTAAATTCACTACGACTTTGTACAAACGTATTGTACCAATATCAGAAATAACAATTTCTGAGAGATAAGCGTATTAAAGATGCCTACTTATGTATTAGATCAGTTAATCTGAATTCACTATCCAGAGCTTTGCACGAGTTGTATTTTTTAAACGCTATCAAAATTACAAAAATGTAATGACATTTCTGTTCATCTGTGATCAAATGTCTATAAAACTTTAAAAACATTCAGGACACATATAAAATACTTTTGTAAAACTACTTAAATAGAACATATACAGCGTCGTAGCAATAGGCTTACAATACAAGCGGCTACAAAATATGCAACAATTAGAAGAGCATGTTTCGCCAAATCACTACCTGTTCTACAAAGTAATAGTCTGGAAACTTAAGATCTTGCCAGGGGTGCTCGTTACCCCTACTACGACTCTGTGTATGTAAAAGTCCAATAATCAGTCGCTAAAAATAAATTGCCTAATTGCATACATGATGATCTCGTTTGTATCGACAAATCTCACAGTGAACTCGACAACACCAGACAAATCTACAACGACACTTCTCTTCGTGATCACGTACACGAGTTTGATATCCTCGCCCGCAGCAGAGTAACCGACAACCGTCTAGACCAGCTGACGTTCTATTGCAAGTTCTTCCTCGTGTCCCCTGGATTCCAATCCTACAACAAAATGTAAAAGTAGTGTCAATAATTGTTAAAACATGCTTATACATTTTCGAATCCAGTCAACGTTGACATTTCTAGAGACTATCTCGGAATTACGAGCTATCTTTCAACAAAGGAATGACAAAATCGTGACTAATTAATGAAATTAACAGAAATCAAACATCATTTAAATTGATAAGTTAATTGAATAAAGAAGTATGATTTCTTATCTTCAAATACTTCTAAAATTTGTCTCGATTGCATTAAAATACTCAAATTGTGAGTTGGTGTGAAAGCAAACTAAAGTTCATTTTAGCCTTTGTTAATTACATTCTACTTCAGATACAAAGTAAATATTGGGACTCAGAGTTTCATAAGTTTGCTCATGGGCAGGTGGGTTCTAAAACACTTTTCCGGCAAACGCAATCGGTGTCGGAAATGGAATGGGTTAACCGCTTGATGATTCGCCAATTAATTTTTCGACAACATTATCTTTCATCTACTAACGTTTCCATTCCATTTACCGGAAAAAGTGCCTGCCCATGTGCACCAAGCGGAGAAAATTTTGTCGAAAAAAAAAGACTCAGGATCTAGCAGGTATGGGGTATAGGTAGTGACGTCATCTATGCATGATGTTACGTCACTCTATAATTATATTCGACAAAGTTATTGATCACAATCATTTATTTCTACATAAACAATTTGATTCTGCAACGTTTTATTATTGTTTTACCGCAATATGATTAAAACGAGAATTTACTAAACACCGCCATGTTTCCCATTAAATATGGCAATCATCATATTGAAGATTCCCAAAATCTGTTCAAATTAAATCTGCTCTACTACAATTTTAATAGCGAGTAATGATCTACTTGACTTGGCTAATTTTAAAATTCTTATAACTTAGAAAATATCATAATACTGACTTAAAAATACCCTACCCTTATTCTTATCACAATTATCTCAATGACGATGAAATACAGATTAAACCGTAAGAATAGACAATGTTTATCTTTTAGAGTTTTTTTCTGATTCGTGACTAATTCATTGTTTTTTGTATAATATGAGATAGTGACCAAACAGGTGGCTCTCCTTATACCAAGTAACAGCCTTTGGCTATGACCATTACAGATGACACTATTTTATAGATGGGTTTTTACACGTGTGCAAGTTCAGCAACTATAGCGGCAAGAATAGGTAAGGTTGCATCAAGAAGGGGTGTGTATTATGGGTACGCGTATCTTGTATATGAACAGTACCACCAAAGGTTAAGATCGATGAATGTTGGAATACGTATGGGTGACTAAGTGGTAAACTGCCTGCTTAATGCAGATGATGTTGTACTTTTAGACTGCACACCATATGAGCTGGAAACATTGGTCACAGTTATAGCAGATGATTATAAATAAAAAGCATTACATTTGAATGCGAAGGAAACTCAAGTATTTGAAAGAGATGTAGCCCGAACGGATAAGACTTGGAACAAGCCAAAAAATTGAATGTCTTGGTAGTGCTTTTAGCAGGGATGGAAGGTACATCGTAGATGTAAAAAGAAGAGTTTGTGCAGGAATTACAATGAATGGAGCGCTGGTTAAGCTACTTTAAAGCTAGTTATTAAGTCACGGTGCTAGATTCGTTTTGCATAGTTCTGTGCTTATCCCAACGTCAGTTTATGGAAGAGAAAATTAAATGGTTCAGAAAAAGGATAAATGCCGTCGAAATAAGAGCGCTATAGAAAATATGTGATGTTATGCTCGCTGGCCGCATTTGTAACAATGAGATCAAAGAAAAAGTGGGGTTGAAAGAAAGTATTTGGTTAAAAATGAGAAAGGGCATGCTGCAGTAGTTCTGTCATATGGAAAGAATGACAGATGAAAATTTAACAAAGCAGATACACAATGTGATTGTGGATGGATGTCGATAGTGGAAGACGCAGGTTCACAGTTTCACGATTAAAGTGATCTTGTTTTATCCGAGGGTGGTGTCAAGAGTCTCCGAAACCGGCGTGTTTGTATGAAAGGTATAATGAATGTAAAGGAAGGTTTGCAGAAACGTCACTTTTAGTACTAGATACTCAGTGCCAACCACGTTAGTGCTTATTTAGTAAGTAGAACAGGTAAGCTGCTACTGTTCAGATGCTGCATAGCTCTATATTTATAGTTTTGTCTATACTAATGGAAAAATCCAGCAACCAATATTGCCAGATTGCCATCAGAAGTCGATGAAGTCATGACATTCCGACACTGACAAATATTTGACATTAGCTACTATTAAAGGAACACTTCAATGTTGATTTATGCATTTTATATCACAACTTCGTGAAAAAGCAGTATACTCGTACGAAGAAAGGTATATGTTTAACTAAGTTTTATTAAAAAAAATTATATATTATGGATGACGTCTAATTCTGGATCTACAATTTTGCGAAACTTCCGCAAACCAACCGCAAACGTGTGGAGTGAAGTGGTGTTTTGCTGAGTTTGTATAAGTTTACCAGGATTAGGAAAAAGAAATCATACCAAATGTGTTTAGCTGATGACAGTGGGGCATCCGTCACGTTTGCTTCTTCAAAACACACTAACATACTCGCAAACGTGTGAATGTCGCAGTTGAGATTTAATTTACTCATTATTTACGTGTATATGATTGGACTTTAGATTTAGTGTTCTTTGTGGTGAGTTCGTCGACAAAGTTGGCGATGGACGTGACAAGTGGTTTTGTTTCCCGTTTTCGGACTCGATTTGTGATCTGGTCGCGGTGGAGGGAGGTGGGAACTTTAGGTAGGGTTGTCACATGTAAAGAACGTGACAATTGATATTGTTTCCGAGCTCTTTATTCGTGTTCTGATCACACGTGGTGGAAACGTCAGTTAGGCTTGTCACAATTTGTGTCGTTTGGAAGATAATTTGCCACAACAGTTACACTGCTTACGTGGAATTAGCAAAATAAAGGCTTATTCTAATCTGTTATAATGGATTTCTGCAAAGTGATGCCTGATTCAATAAAATATCTAATATACTCAAGCGTTTGTATATGTTGGTTGTTCAATTGGCAAACATGTGGATCTAGCATTTATAAGTTCAGGTCAGTGTCTTTTTTGCAAACAAATACTAATAGTAGTAGTTTTAGAATACTAGCAGTTTCACGCAGCTTCGCCTGCGTGACTTGGCTTTTGCTGCACCGAATTTGATAAAACAAAGCCTATGTCACTCAGGTATAATGTAGCATTTTAAGGGTGAAAGAATTTTTGAAAACGGTCCAATTGTTTCGGAACCTATTCATTTCAAACAAACAGACAAAAAATCAAACGGAAATGTTATATAATATTAGCAAGGTAGTATAGACTAGTATATCAAAATTTATTTGCTGAAGATTGAACATAACATAACATAAAATATACGTACTCCTCATTTGGTTCACAGTAATCAGGAGAGTCTTCCAAATACACCAAGTCAGTTTTATTCGGTTTTTTCATATCATTGTGTATCGGCCTCAGCTTCCGTATATTTTTACCTCTTTTTCTTTCAATTGCCTGGAAATAAAAACTGTTTAAACGTTTTGGAAAAAATAGGGAGTTAATCTTTTAATTTTGATACCTGTCGCTTCAATTATGAAAAATATGAACATTATTACTGTTGCACGTACTGATTAGAGATGCCTTAAAGACTACAAAATCTCATTGGCGACTAGTTAGCTAATAACTAGCGAAGAGTTACTGTCAATGAGAGCAAGCAAATACAAAACTAATTAATTGCTATAAAGTTAATATTGATATTCGCCATCTTATATATAATTGTACCAACGTCAGTATTTCCTTTAAAACTGTCTCAAGCTTAAAAGTAATATGAAGACTAAACATTTTATTTCTAAATATGAGTCCAAACCTAAATAATCTCAAGTTTTTTTGCACTTTCGACAAGTTTTAGCAATAACAGCGCTTTACGCAAAATTTTTCTGTGTTGTTTTAAAATACAATCGTGAAAAGTTTAAAAGGTATACTACGATAGTTATCAAAAAAGCGCCTGTTATATCCAACGTGCTTTTTATTCTCTAACACCTCTATTGCTATTGTAAATTAATTGTTTCGTCGAACTTCGTTCTACCCGTTTAATTTATATGAGAATAATTGAAACCTAGTTTTGCCTAATTTTCTCGCAGTTGAACGGGATAAGAAGTATTCTGGTTCTAAGGTTTTAAGATACTTCCCTATCAATTTTCAGCTAAATCGGTTCAGCCGTTCTTGAGTCATTAGTAGTGTGACTAACACGGCTAAGTTGCCCTGTGTGTACTTTAGCACCAACAAATAGGCAAATGCTAAAGTTTATCGCCTACATATGATACCAGATGAGTACACTTAGTTGGTCAAGAATTATCAGACCTCAGCCGGTTTCTCCTACATATCATATTAATTTTAAGTGATTTTTTTGTCCAATCACAGCCCATATTACTTCTGAATAGAGTAGCTTTTTGTTAACCAAAAAAGCAGCTCAATATTTCCATAGTCGTTTTCTCCTAGAAATTAACTAAGTTAGACATTTTGTTTTTATTATATTAATTTATATGTTAATCGCTTTTAAACTTTAATGCAGTAAATCTACTTTTTTCAATGTTATAGTTGATACTAATACCAACAAACTGAGTAAGCTTTGGCTACACTGTGACTTTACACGGAGTGTTTTGCCTTATTCCCTAAGCAGTTATCGTTGTCTACATTCAAAATGCATTCATACTTCTTGTCTTTTCCTCAGACTATTTAGGCCTGCCACAAACATTTGAAATTCCTTCAAATTCATCCAAATTTCGTACGGAAAAATTCTGATCGTATCGTCCATATATTTGTTTAGATTTTTTGCGAATGAAATATTTTTTAAAACGGAATTCCGTAACAAAATATCCACTGTATGCGGCCCTTACTGCTAAAACTTTCTATGACAGTCGGAAGTTCAGGTGTATGTGTCAAGAACCGAACATGCTGTAACATACCACAGAGTAATCCTGTTTGTCATAACATTTTCTAACCTTAACATGAGAAGCACCCTCATATCTAGTACTCAGAGCATCTCCTACTAGCCGTAGCTGCGGAAGACGTCGCCAGCAGACGCGTACCGAGCAGGATCCGGACATTCCATGACATTTGCATACCCGTTGCATTCTGCCACGGACAGCCTGAAATATTACATTATATTTATTAGACGTTACCGGCAAAGTTACTATGCCTTGATATTAATGGACTGATTGCCTGTTAGAATTAATAGACTGATGTTCGTTATTTTTGGAACGAGGAAAACCATAAGAAAAAGTACGTGGAATAAAATGAGACGTTAAATGAGACGTGCGCAGGCGCGACAGTCGTATACACAAGTGAGTAGTGTATAATACCTTTCTCTTTCTCCCTCTTTCTTTTCGTTCTTTTATCCCTTCTCTCTCTATTACCACTCCACCCCGCCAATATAAAAAAAATATGCTTATGAATTGTGTCGACTCTACATTAGCCGAAGGAACTTCGTTCCTACCTGGTATCAGACCATCGACCATACAACATTTTTTAATAGAAGTAGAGGTCCTAAGTGTGCAGTATAGCACACCGAACTTTGGTAAAAGACGGACTACAATGAACCTGTGAAAAGAACGTAACAACACACAGCTTTTCCATCCCCATGCCGCAACCTTGTTTCTGCAATCTTTGCCAAATTCTTTCGCTTTTTAGTCGAATATATTGTCTATGTCTATTGTTTATGTTATTGTCTATGGTATAAACCACGCACTAGTGCTCATACGAAGAATATATAAAAAACAAAGAAGGATAATTAGAATCAAATAAAAAATGTTAGTTAATATTAACAGTCCGGATGAAGTAAGCAAATAATAACTAGGCGCAGCTGAAGAGAATGCAAAATGCGAATGCTGCAAAAATCAGACGATTAAAGCTCTCTATCAAATTGAAACCCGTGCTCCTCCGCCTCCGCCTTAAGCGGGTTAGTTATCTTGCTTTCTTAGAGCGTGTCTTATTCCTCAAAAATCGTTTTCTCTTGCTATGCCGTGCCGGTCTATGGAAAAGACTTGTCCTTAGGACTGGATAGGTTTGGTACTTCAAGGGTATAGAAGAAGAGGCAAACAGACTAGTGGGTCTCCTGATAGTAATGGATGGAACGGACGTCTCCAGCGTACATCCACAATACTAGATGTATTCCAGACACGAGTTCGTGTCTAAGCTAACCTATTCAGTATACAAAAACTCGCGCCTGGAGATGCATAGAGATGTTAAGTCTCTTTCATAAATAAGTTCATCGACTTACAAATTTGATGAACAGTTTCCGACAGTAAGAGTAAGTGAGACGTTAGAATCAGCTCAATAGAGTCATTGCAAAACTCTAACACCTTGTGTAGTGACTAGTAGGATAGTCAGCAGACAGACAAGCCATTCAAACCACTTAATATAGAGATTAGGCTATTCCCGCATCTAATTGGGTTGGAAGTGTTTTTCATGTGAGCAAGCAGTGAATAATAATACCGATCTCTTGATGGCAAGAGACGACCATGGCCTATGCTACTAGAGATGTTATAGGTGCAAGTGCGGACCGGAACATGACATTATCACTATAGCGACAAGAATAGATAAAGCAGGGAAATCCTACCTGGGCAGTTTTCTGCATATCACTCTATCATCAGTGGTCTTGTAAGTAATGACCTATTTAATTTATGCTTGCCTCTTACAAGCTGCTGGTCCGGAGCTCCTGTGTTGTGTGTATCTATTTGGTCTTTCTGACAGGAAGCTTGTAAGAGGCGAGCAACGGTTATATGAGTCATTACCAACAAAACTACTGGTAGTATAGTATCTTGCAACTGTCCGGGTAAGGACACCTAACCTGTTAATACCGCTACAATGACAATATGCGGGATATAAGGTAGCTGGTAGACTTACATACTGGGCCTAACACCTCCGCTACGAGACATTGATGCACTAACAACATCTAATGAGTCTTTAGACAATGGTTATCTCTTATCTACCATCAGGAGAGTCGTGTACTTGTTTGCTATCATATCACATATACATACCAATGATAAAAAACTTACTCTGCGTCCTGCTTCATTGTTATGCAAGTTCATCAGCCCTTCATCTGTCTCCTTGTTTTCTTTAGCATCTATGAAATCTCTGCTAAACATTTCTCCGTATCTGATATCCTGGAACGAAAAAGTTACGAATGAAATTTTCAAAGGTATGGAAGGAATACATTTTTTTACTAATTACATAAGGCTACGTCCACGTGTTAAAGTTGAATAGATTTCTGGCCGCCACATGGCAACTCGATGACATTCATTCTTATTGGTGCCAGTTTTTGAATTACATTCTCTTGCATCACGAATTATTGCTCATCACTCTAGTACCTATTTCGATTTGGTACGAAAAGAACATATTTTCCCCGTGTAGGTCAGAGCTCACTTGCAGAATAGACCATCTGCGCTCCTGCCAGGTAGCTCGTAAAAGGCATTGGCTTACCGTTACTAACAGCGTGACGTCTGACTAGGTAGTAGAGTTTCGCACCGACTAGCCCGGATTTGTACCACGGCCTTAGCTATTCCTGCCACCATAACTTCAGCACTTTCTGTTGATATGTTCCGGTTTGGAGTATATGGTAGCCGGTTGGCAGCGTACCTTTATGTCTTCAGGAAATCCGTCTGCTTGTTTGCCTTCCAATATAATTTAAAAAAAATAAGTCTTTAGTTGACAAAGTTTAGTTTGGCGTTTAGGACTATCTTTTTTAACATCTAACGCTAACTCAGGTTTACAATACACAATCTTTATTTTTTATTTTTTACTACCAAGAAATCCCTCTGGATTTCAAAATTAGATACAAACGTACTTCAGAACATCCTCCCCATTGCCAATGCCGTGGAGTACGCTTCCTAACCCTGGCATCGCAGGAACACTCGTTGAGCTCCCCGCGACTGCAGGCACGTGCCACCGCGTGAGCCAGCGCAGCTGATGATAAAGCATGGACGAAAGCTGATTCACGGGACTCTGGAAACATACATCAAATTATTATTACTCATACTGTATTGCATGTACTAAATTCTCGTAAACAGTAAAATGTATTACTCATAATGTATTATACGAAATTCTCATATGCTGTGAAATGTATTGCTCAAATTGTATTATTTGTGCATGTATCGTTTTAAAAAAAACCTTGCCAAACTCGACGAAGCTGTGTTCCCGTTCTCTGCAGGGCTGCCCTTGGAAGGAACCGAAAGCAAGATTTTAAATTTAGATGGTTGATGCCGTTAGCCGCATATAATGTACAAAACCATCCCTGGTGCTTTGTAATATTTTGTTTTGCAGTTATTAGATACTTGAACTGATTTACTTATTATATTTTGTTTTTTAAATTTTACTGCATGAGGTCCCGGGTTCGAATCCCGGTTCGGGCAACGAAAAGAAAAGTGGGTTTTTCCAATTTTCTACTAAAAATTTTCTTCCGGATTGGAAATGTATTCGGTTGGCGATAGGCTTGCCACCTATCACATTGTGGGACTGCCTACCTCTTCGGGATATGGGCATGAAGATACTCTCTACTCTACATATGGAACACATTTTTTTCTCAATATCCAAGCGATAAACAATGGTCTATTTTTCTAAATTCTATAAAAAAGTGCAATGACCGGCTTAATTCTATCCGACCAGAAACGAAGACCCCACCTTTCCACAAGTGCATACAAGAATACATTGACATTGGAAGTCTCGTAGATCAAAAAACACTGGATGGTTCATTAGGGATAAACAAACTGACTGGCTCCATCAACGCACGTGATCCCAGTAATCGACATATGAAAATAAACTTCATGAAGAAATTCCTTGAAATCTTGAAGTGTATTAACTAAACGCAGTGGGTACGAAGTTCGTAATAGGGTGAGCATGTTGCGTAATTATAAGGGGATATAGAGTGGCATTGTTTAGTCGTATTGGAGTAAATGCAAGTTTTTTTAACGAGGAGGCTATTATTCGACTAAATGCTTTTTGTACGTATACTGCGTGATTACATTGTGATTACTAATAACCGATAGATTTTGAAATTTTTATCCGTGTTGGTCTGGGTCTGCATAGAAGCCCGGACTTATACAAAAGGACTTCCGTCCTGGCCTCAGAGCAGCGACTTTCAAATTTTACTGCACTTTTTACGTTATATTATTGAACAGGAAGATTTAGAATAAGATTAAGAAAACTAAAGACTGATGGTGCTTAATCAATATAGGGTATGGATATTATTATTTTTGTAAGTAAGCTATTACTTTTACTTTATTTAAAAAAACAATGAATACTCGTCGGCTACATTTGTTTTCATCGAAGATAAATTAAGAGGTTTAGTCATAATTTGTAAACTGATTTTAAAAATAGAATTTTTTATTTTAAAGAGCGTACTTATCTGGATTTGATTATGTTTATGAAATCGAGGAAAACCCTGTATTTTTAGGCATTACTTTAGAATTTAAATCTGATTTTAAATTGTAAAAATACACTACATTTCTTATCCTAACCGCAGGTTGATAACATCGTTCCCAAATTATATTATTATTATTATTATTGAGTGATGAATACAGACGGGATTTTTTGCCTTTTAAATTTCACCCTTTCAGGAATAAAACAAAAAAATCTCATTTATCCGATAGTGATGAAGTTTGAAACTATTCAAACTGCTTTTATAGTGTGTTGTGATTTTTATTTATACTGGACTTATTTCTTATCAAACTTTTCTCGTGTACAATTTTATCTTTTATATATATAATAAATAAACCAAGTATGATCCAGGCTCCTTTGCAGAATTGACCATCTGTCTTCTGGCCAGGCAGCTCGTGAAAGGCGAGCATAGGCTAACTGTCACTAACACCGTACATCCTACTAGGTTATTATTATTATTGAGTGGTGAATACAGACGGGATTTTTTGCATTTCAAATTTTGAGTTTTTGAAGTTTGAACCACCGCCTTGCCTATTCCATAACGTCATGACGTGTTCCGCTTTGGAGGGTAAGGTAGCCGGTAAACTTACTTTTGCTCGAGGCCTAACATCCCGGCCTCAGGTTGGCAACGCACCGTTACCACCTTTGGTGTCTCTAGGCGGCCTGAATTTCTTACCATCAGAAAATCCGTCTGCTTGTTTGCCTTCTAATACCATAAAAAAATAATTAACTCAAGCAAGAATTGAACCTGCACCTTTTCGTCAAAAATTATTTTCTTGCTTAAAACATACATACTAAGTAGGAATTAAAGAAATACAAATTTCGCTGCAGGGTTTAATTTCTCGGTAGCTTCAAATTTTAGAGAGACGAAAGGATGCAGGTTTAAATATCGTTTGAGTTGGATTCTTTCTATTTAAAATTGAATTTTAAATATAGGAAAAGTGTCAACCTACGAATAACCTACATAAACATAATTAACTAGCTAACTAACTAATAACTAATTAACTTAGCTTTTGTCTGCGGCTTCACCCGCGATTTCACAGGAACCCGATGTGCAGCCGGGATCAAAAGTAATCGAATCGAGCGAGAAAGAGTAACAAACATCCATACATACGTACTCACTCACAAACTCTTGCATTTATAATATTAGTAGGATTTAACCCTAAATTTGAAGCTAACTCAGATTTAAATATCTAACCCTAGAACGTTCAAACATCCTAATATTTCAGACAAATACGTTCAGCCATTAGAGCGTAAAGAGTATCAAACATCCACACATACAAACTCTCGTATTTACAATATTAGTACGATTTAACCCTAAATTAAAAGCTAACTCAAATTTAAATATCAAACCCTAAAACGTTCAAACGTGTGGAAGTATTTAACCTTAAATTAAAAGCTAACTCAGATTTAACCATCTAACCCTAAAACGTTCAAACGTATGGAAGGATTTAACCATAAATTAGAAGCTACCTCAGATTTAAATATCTAACCCTAGAACGTTCAAACGGCCCTAACACGTGAAGTAAGACATCAGCGGTGTCATAAAGACCTTACCGAATTAGCACTTAAACGAGGAAACAAGATAATAGTAACAATTCTGAACAGTGACGAGCTCAAAGGACGTGTTAAGTGAATACCACATGCTCTTTGAAGTTACAAAGCTTTGAATCAAGTTTATGTTTACGACCTGCGTAAATTGGATCTTTGGAATTATAAATATCTTTACAGGAATTTACATCAATTAATTTTATTTCAGAGTACTTACTTCCCCTCGGCTTTGCCTATTAAAGTTATCAGGAATATACATCAATTTAATTTATTTCAGGTAAGTTATTACCATGGCTTTGTCTATTAAAGTTATCTATATGTATCTTCACGCACATATCCCCGAAGAGGTAGGCAAAGGCACAACCAGGGTACCCACGATTAGCCAAATATACTAAGTCCGACAATGTGATAGGTGGCAAGCCTATCGCCAACCGGACACACATTCAATCCCGAGCAACATTTTTTTAAATAGAAAATTGGAAAATCCACATTTTCTTTTTATGGCCCAACCCGGGAATCGAACACGTGACCTCATGAAGTCAAGTCCAACACCTTGATCGCTAGACCACAGACGCGACCCTATACACACCCTACACCCTACTACTACATCCTAGCTCTCCTATACGTTCAGATATTTGGATGATAACACTAAATTTTAAAAATTCCTGTAATATAAGAATTCTTCACTGACTGTACTTATATTTTTTCATTTTTTGCAGAAACTATTTACTAAAAAAAGAAACTTACTAAAATTAAGAACTCCCCCGAATATGTCTGTAGAATTTTCCACTGTGCTGCAGTTCCATCGACTGTTCCTGAACTGGTATTGGCACTCTTCGACTGCTTGCTGCGCGCCGGTTTGTAAAACCTGGAAATTTTATGACGTAAAGTCAGTAATAAGCATACACATACTTAGTCTGGCCATAAATACT
>NJDD01001686.1:79745-93749 GCA_002245505.1 Calephelis nemesis | reverse complement strand
TTGTTTTTAAGGTGTATTCTTTTATTCGAGGCGGAGACATATCTAACGAATCAAAAACCATGAAAATTGGTCCAGCAGACCTCAAATTATAGTGTTGGAACTAACCCGACTTTGTTTTATATATATAGACAGGTTTCAGAGACTCTTGACACCATTCTCAGATAAAACCCGAACGATTTGATCATAAAATATCAACCTAGATCTCCCCGGGTACATACATCCACCCACATTCGCATTGTGTATCTATCTTTTGTCTTTCTATATACACCCTGACATTTTAATCTCCATCCAAACTTTAATATGTTGATCTTAAGTGAAAATAATTAAATACGTGTTTTTTCTTTTAGTATCCCTCAATACTAAATATCTAAGCCGTCTACAAAATATTGATGTTTACGGGCAGCGCGCGCTCCGTACCTACGCGCTGAGTGCTCTGACATGCTAGATAGCTACCTGCTAGATACCTATTTTTTCATAAATGAACTTATCTATAGATACTTTATGCCCAGAAAAAATTTGGATGGTGATAAAAAAATCTTGCTCTATAACTAATGATGCACGACCTTTCTCATTTTATAAGTACTAGCAGCCACTCATACACAATCGCTGATAGATAAACGTCTATGTTATAATACATATACCTCCCTTTTAAATAATTAATCAAGTTCTAAACATACTTACATAGGAACAGACAGCAGAAAGCGACTTTGTTTGTACTAATTAGTGACTAAGTAATAAGCATGGTAAACCTTGAGAAGCTTTTTAGAATTGTTGTCATTCTGCTTGCTGTCGGCGTTTGGTGGAATTTCATTCTACAGCAAATTTATCAAAGTTTAAGTGATACCGACAAATTGTGTTTTTTTAAGTTTGTCTTTAAGTATACATCACAGTATTAGTTGAGTTAACTTTAATAAAGGTGAGGATATATTTAAATTGTTGTCGGCCAGCAGACTACAGTAAAAAAATTAAGGGTGTACCTACATATTATATATTTGAGTTTAATAGAGTTTGTTTAAGGAGTTAGTGTACACGCTAAACCGAACATTTACGAAACTTATAACTTATACACTTACTTCTTCTGGGTGTTTATTAAATATATTCTGGTATCTATTTAAGTATTTCTATGTATTAGAATCGTTGACTAACACCCAAAACACAAGCATATAATTTAGATTAGGGGAATTATAATTAGGGGTTAGATTCAATTTGTGCAACTTCTAAAGAGATATTTATTTATAGATAAAGAGATATTTATACAGTTAATACTAACACTATTCACCATTTGTATAGGTTGTATGTAGTTCCTAAGATCTGTAGATCGAAGAGGATGCTATAAGCCATGGTAAATGATAAACAATGACTTCACCTGGACCATCTTATCCGACAGCATACACAGCTGTTTCTGCCGTTCCACCAGATACTCCAACCTGTGGCAGTTCTCTTTGCGCAGTACGGTGAACGTCTCCACGGATGTATTGGAGGTCTGTACCCGCAGAGGTGCTGCTAGGTTCCTGAAAAAATATAAATTTTTCGTTTTTAAAATGTCAATCAAAGAAACTAATTTTTACACGTCACTGACCGCCTCTATCTCTCGTGGCTATCGTACACGCATAACTACAGCGACCAAACGCGAGACTCGGGTTCGATTCTCGACGAGGGCAGGCATTTGTGTGATGAACATTTAGATGTCCGTATTTCCGGGTCTGGATGTTTATAAAATTTATCCTGATATCTATTTAAGTATTTCTATGTATTGGTATCGTCGACTAACGCCCATAACTCGAGCATACAATTTGCTTACTTTGGGGTTAGATTCAATTTGTGTAACTTGACCAAGAATATTTATTATTTATTTATATATTATAGATGCATGCTATCTTTTTAAAATGAAATAAAAAACAAAAAATGGAGCATTTGAGACATGTCAGATTAGTCCGAATATGTCAAATGGTGACATTTTAAATCAACGTTTTCCATGTAATAGATTAACCGTCTGAAGAAATGTCGTGTACCTACAGACTAATTCGTCAGCACTTAAACTTTTTATTATCTTTCTAGAACTTTCGTTAGAAAAAGAAAACGAAAACTTAATTCAGTGAGTGCGCAATAATGACCATCGATGTGTTGTTAGTCTTAGATCTTAAGTTAACTATTTTGAGGCCCTTGCCAAAGTGAGTATACAAAAAGATCACATTGATCAGAAAAGTGCGCATTGATGTTTTTTTGAACTACTACAAGATTGGAATCGCGACAACACATTAAGGGTTGCTTTAATTTCAAAACGGATTAAGTTTTGTCGTTAGGTAAATCGTAACGCCATAAAGTGTCAGTTGGTGTTACAAATCTGGCGATATATTTATTCATAACTGAAGTTAAAAGATACCTATAAAAAAGCAAATATAAAAGACGAACCTATCTCCAATAACTTATCGCCTCTGTGGTCTAGCGGTCCGGGTGTTGGACTTGATTGCATGAGGTCTCGGGTTCGAATCCCGGGTCGGCCAACAAAAATAAAATTGTTTTTTTTCAATTTTCTAATAAAAAAAAATGTTTGTTGGGATTGGAAATGTGCCCGGTTGGCGATAGGCTTGCCACCTATCACATTGTGGAACTTAGTGTCTTCGGCTAGTCGTGGATGCCCTGGTTGTGCCTTTGCCTACCTCTTCAGGGATATGGGCGTGAAGATACTGTATTTTTGTGACAATTTATATTTGTAAGGGCCATTTTTAGCAGTAGACTTAAACAGTACGGTTAAGACATAATAGGATAATGTTATAAGTCCTAAGAGTTTCCTTCTGCCTCTACCATAATATCAGCTCCATTATATCCATAAAATTTTATTGTCACTAAACTTAAGTGTGTATACCACACGCTCAATCGGTTGAGGATAGCTGCTTTAAAATTGAGTTATAAAATTCCATCCCGACAAAAATACTTACGTAGCGAGTAAAACAAATACAATGTAATAATTTGCTTACTACCAATTGGTAGAGTCTACTACTTTAAGGATAAACATGTGAACTGGTAGATATTAACTTATATCCGTAATTATAAAATGCTCACGCTTTCGAATATGTAAGTAATAACGATCGTACGTTAAGTAAATTACCTAAGTGCTAAAGTTGCCTTTCTTTACCTTTTGAACAGTTAAACGTTATTCAATATTTCATCTCAAAAACATTTGGGACGACGCAAAAACTTCAGATCAGGTTTTAATGGTATATGGATAAATTACATATGAAAGAAATATCCAAGTCTGTGACTTGACCTGTGCAAAAAAGGTCATCAGATTTTTTTCTCATACTTCTTAAATTTTAATGGTACATGGCTTACATTTTTAACGGTCAAATCTATCAAGTAGCAAACAATGGATCTAAGTTTATTTAATTAACCACGATTAGTAAAAATGTATCTACTACTGAACAAGTTATTGAGGCCTAGATCCAACTATATGATGATGACTATAATGATGATGATATTTATGACTATTCTCTGGGAAGTTTGCAGTCTCGAAACTCAGGGTCTTTGTTGTGACAACCCTAACGTATAAACGTGGCTGCGTAAGCATAGCACAAAGAAAGATTTTCTTGGATAATTCCATATTGCATGAGCTAAAGTCAACATTGCAACCCTTAGCTAACAATGTAAAAGTAATTGTTAGTGGAATAACTTCGCTAATTTGCTTACTCCGCAATTCCAACTAACTCAAGAACCGGGAACGAGTTCCGTATAATAAATAACAATGTTAAACATCATCATCTGACAATTGAAATGAAGAGAGCTTAGAAAGAGCACCCTCACAAACAATGCATATAAGCTAAGGTAATTAGTCTCGAGACGTCCGCTCTCTACGAACTTCAGCAATTCAATGAGAAATGCCACTCGAAGAAAACAAAACTCGCTATTACCTACCCTGCTTTTGTTCTTTGTAAAAATTCTCTATTCAAACCGGCCAATGGGAACGGGCGCGCCACAGTACGTTGATTGGCCGACGACCTCCCTTGAGTGCAAGTGGAAATAAAAAGTGCTTGTTTAAATGAGGCGTGCTATCTCTTTTTGTCTTATTTAGTTTTTGTATATTTGTTCCTCTCAGTTTTTCGTTTTAATTGCAACCATGAGAGTATGTGTAAAGGGTTGCGAGACCTTGAGTGTTACACGTGCAGTGGCATCAGGGAAGCGCATTCAACTTGTTTAAATGGGGGGTATATCGGGTACATGTACAGTATACTTCCAGGATTCATTATGTGGGTCAATTAAATTTGAGTAGTCATAATGGATACTTTACCCCATTCTACAGAATGAAAATATACTAAAGAGTTTTGCTTAAACATACTTTATGTTTTGCCTAATCATAAAATATGTAGTGCACTAGAAAAAATATTTTTCAAATGAGTATACTTGCCGGCTAGTATTTTTTTTTAATTAGTTGTTAAACAATTCATTCTATTCGTGAAGCTATTAGATAATCCCATGCTCAAAAATTTAAATGGGAGAACGACGATTTTTCTTGCGATCAAAATACATAACCGTTCATTTAAGCGATTATAAAATAAGTACACTTAATTCAGTAGTTTTGCATATAACACACAAGCCAAGGAAAACTATTCCATCAACATTAATTTAACAAACTTTTTAAAACAAGGACTTACTGAAATCCATTGTTGGTTTTTCAGGTGTGTGATATACCAGAACTTTTTGCCAACTTTTGATCCGACAATGAGTTCTTGAGTTATACATATTTTTTTTAATTATGTATCACAATATACAATGCTATGAATTTTTGTGTTTCAAATATTTTAAATTTCATTGTATATAGCATTATTATTTATTAGCTTAAAAATTACTTGGACATTATTAGCAAATTTCATTTGACAAAGAAGAAGAATAGCTATTTATATCTATGTTTTCTTATCTTAAATTATTTTTATTCAAAGTAATCCAATAATGAAAAAATAATACTTTTCATTAAATTACCAAAAAATGTTTATGGTAACTAAAAACAGTCGATATGCAAAATAGTTAATTTTATCAAAAAGAATTTATAGCTCAGAATGCATTAATTTATTATTAAAAAGTGCCTATCTTCAGAGGTAGGTACAACCCCTACGACTAATCGAAGACACTAAGTCCCACAATGTGGCAACCCTATCCCTTACCTGGCATTTATATAATACCGAGAATCGTCGTTATTACTATAAAAAATTACAAAACCGTTTTTTCCGTTTAACGGAACTGGTAATCAAATCCAGGACCTTAAAACAGTCCTACACCATACCACAAACCAACGAGGCGAGAGGCTTTAATAAATTAATTTAATATATTAATTTATTTTGAATGAAGTATATATTAATTTTACCAATATCAGTATTTCCACCATATTTTGGAATTCCAAAAAGCCCACAAGCGGCTTAACAGCTCTTAAAGTTGAAGCAACCATGCCAATATTGACAAACTCGTGTGAAGCCGGTTTATTTGTAATAACTTAAGGCTCGTTTGGAAATTGAAGATTTGTGTAAATGAATTCTTAGAATGTACCTACTATACTAAATCCCACATTTACTTTTTTAATTATTTTTTTTACTATCAGTTTGCCCCTTCCTAAGGCCGGCTAAGGCTACTTTTAAACCATGCTGCCATGTCTTCCGTATTAATTAATTCTTATTAATAGTCATTACTCATAATATACATAGTCATGTCAGGGTCTTGAGTAAAGCTGTGGCCTCGTAACTCAAGCTCATTGATTGAGATTCGTTCACTTGTACGCTTTAACTGAACAAAATCGAACTAATTGCCACCTAAATTAATTAATTTTACTCATAATTAACACAAAGTTCAATAGTAATTACGAAAATACTATGACTATCTTGTCATTGAATTCAATTCAATTCGTTTATTGTTTGCGTGAAATAGTTTTTCATGGCGTTATTAATAATACATTTAGAGCTTATTTCGCTAATATTAGCATGCAAACACTTATAAGGTATGTTCAATAAATACCAGAATTTTTAATATTACAGTATGTTTGTAATATTAAAAATTCAAACATTTTTTTTTCACGATGGCTCCAAAACGCCCACACTATTTTTTCTTTTGACAAATACACTATCTGAGGGTTGTCGGATACTATTATTATCCGAGGGTGGTGTCAAGAGTTTCCGAAACCGGCTTCTTTGTATGAAAAGGGTAATGAATGTGTAGAAAGCCAGATAGGTTTGTCAGGATCGTAAGGTTTGGCACTCGATAATCTCTGCCTACCTTGTGAGGGACTTGGCGTAAAGATATGTATGGTAATATTAATATTTAATTTGAAAGCAGCAGCATATTTCAAAATTCCACAGCAGGTGGAGAGTTTCAAATCCTAGTAAATCTGAATTTTGAGCTCTTTTATACGAGCGACAGTTGGTCGACAACTTGCGGCTCTGATTGGCGACGGTCGCGCACCACTAATTTCCTGCGAGTGGTAGTCCAGTAATTTAAGTTACTTTTATATTTTATTAAAAACAGTCATAACTCTCCTAGAGTCTCCTAGAGTGCAGATTGCACTTCTTAGTCTTACTTATTCCTTTCGCCATAGTAACTTTGCTTGTTAGTGTCGTCTTCCGTACTGGAGTGTAAATAAGACAATTACACAAACGACGGTTGTTTTTAACCATCAGTACCGATAAATTGTGGTTTAAAATTGGGACCTATATTTTAAAAATACAATAAGTATATCAGCGAATACAAGGCAATAGATTGATATATGTCAAATAATATAGAAATGGCAATCTTTGCTTTCTTCTTTCTTTCTTTAAACTTATATTTAGACATAAGGTAACATCGGTGCTTGCTATTGTCAGGTTAGAATTTGGAGGGTGAAGTAAAATATATAATATAATAAAAGTAATATATTAAGATAGACCGATTTAATTGCGTTTTTTTTATTAAATCTGACGAAATGTTTCTTATCTACATTACATGTACGTTTTGTCACATTGTTTAACATAAAAAGAACTTGATAGTTTTTATTTCCATATGTATATTTGTGTTAAGTTTATGTAGAAATATAAGATAGGTAGATATATATTATTTTATATAATACTAGCTGTCCCGGCGAACTTCGTTCCACCCGTTCAGTATGAGAAATAATAAGGTATTATTTTTTAAATTTTCCTTTCAATTTTCCCGGCTTTTCACTTCATAAGAACCTTCATCTGATAATAACTAACACAATAAAAAAAGAATCAGCCAAATCGGTGCAGTCGTTCGAAAGTTATGCGCTTACCAACACATTTAGCGATTCAATTTTATATTATAGACTAGCTGACCCAGCAGACGTTGTTCTGCTACTAGTTTTTATGTGTTTTGGTCAAAAAGATTGGTCACCTTTAAACTCTTAGCGGTATTAAAAATAGATGTTGGCCAATTCTCAGAACTACTCAATATGATCACAAAATGATCATGACAATCGGTCGAGCCGTTTCAGAGGAGTTTAATCACGTACACCGTGACACGAGAATTGTATACAGTTATTAGATTAATTATTTTTAATAATAGTCTTTTTCGCCACTATATCTTATAATTGCCATGAACATTTATTCTTTCTCTATGTATTAAATTTGCACTACCATTTTCATCAACATTTTTAATAACTATTTTAAATGCTATTATATGTTAAGTTATCATTAGCATTTATTTGTGCACTCAATTTACATTAATAAATAAAAATGAGGAATATCTTCCTCTTATATCTTCTATACATATATTGCATCTTATATCTTCTATACATATATCTGTGGACTTTTTAGTCAGTAGGTATACGTATGAATACTTTTTTAAGAGTTAATAAAAATTAATAGGGTTTTTATAGCTTATTTTCATTATTGTATCGCATTGAATGTAAATATATAAATAAATATCCCTAGAAAAATTGCACAAATTGAATCTTACCCCAAAGTAAGTAAATGAAATGCTTGTCTTGTGAATGTCAGTCAACGAATCTAATACATAGAAATGCTTAAATAGATATCAAAATAAACTGAATAAACAGCTAGACCTGGAAATGCAGGCATCTAAATAGTCATCATACAAATGCCTGCCCCACTCAAAAATCGAAGCTAGCCCCTCAACCAACGAGGCAATTCAATCAACAAAATCCCATATCACACAAATATTGGCGAAAAAACCACCAACCTAATTTGAAAACAGATATATTAGATATATATTTGGACTCATACAAAAAATCGCCCTACACTAAAAGTGTACTCGAATATGACGTCACTTATACCAAAAATCGCCCTACACTAAAAGTGTACTCGAAGATGACGTCACGTTCGTGGAATTTGTATGCATCACACAGGAATTTTATTCGATAGCTGTATTAAAAGTTGCGTTTACGGGAGTGCTTTCATAACGAAAGTTGCTTTCAATTGTAGGTACGTGTTATTCGCTGATCATATTATTTTATAAATATTCACCTATAAAAATAAAATAAATAAATATCTCTGGACAAGTAAAACAAATTGAATCTAACCCCAAAGTAAGCAAAATTATATGTTTATGTTATAGGTGTTAGTAAACATAAAAAAAAGTAAAGTATCTTCACGCCCATATCCCCGAAGAGGTAGGCAGAGGCACAACCAGGGCACCCACGACTAGCCAAAGGTACTGAGTCCCACAATGTGATAGGTGGCAAGCCTATCGCCAACCAGGCACATATCCAATCCCGAGCAATATTTTTTTTATTAGAAAATTAGAAAAACTTATTTTCTTTTTGTTGCCCGACCCGGGATTCGAACCCGGGACCTTATGCAGTCAAGTCCAACACCTGAACCGTTAGACTATATATATACCAGAATCAACAATAAACACACCGACCAGGAAATGCAGATATCTAAAAGTTTCATTACACCAATACCTGCCACCGTCAGGAATTTAACTTCCTGACGAGTTGGTCGTTAGAGGTAGGCGTGTACTCCAGCCCTTCCACTAATGAAGTGATCAGAAAAATGGGTTCACCCACCCAACTTTAAAAGATCATTAAACAAGTAAACCTGATATATTTAAACTTACTCCCTTAGTAATAAATATTACGCGACCGTTGATCTCGTGCCTAACTTCAGTTTTTATTAGCAAATGTCAAGTTAAACACCAGATCAACGGGCGCGTAAGTTTTATTAGTTAGGGGGATATATTAAATGAAACTAGTGGTCGCCCATTGGTCGAAATTCGACCATAACAAATTTTAATATCTTGTTGATAAGAACGCCATCTTCATTTCTCAATACCAACTATTACTTACTACTTTGTTTCCAAACTTTTTAGTATGCCATGTGGGTCTTTTATCATTATCATCAATGTGTGTGTCAAATGCATGGTAGTGTGGGTAACGTTTCATTTATTATTTTGTGTACTTTATAAGCATTATTATTAAAAAATATTAGAGTTCTGCACTTCTCTTACATATAAACTATACGTGTGACAAATTGTAAGGTCTTACGTTCGCGCAATTTTCGTAAAAATATCCAAAGTTTTGGCATCACGTATTAATATTATATAGATATCAGCTTATGTATTATACATATAATATATGTCTAGCCTATTCTGTCGTTGACTGTACTTTACACTACGACCAAGACAGTACAGTTAGCGACCAAGCGTTTATAGCTCAATTCACAATATAGTGAGAAAATATATTATCTCATTCAATTATCAATCTCATTCAAACGAAATAAGGTTGAAAAACCTCTGAAAAATAATCCCTTTTGCATCTTAGCTATACTTTTTTATTGTTTATGGAATTTGAATATTATTCCATGGTAATAAGGTTTAAAAATAGCTGTAAGATTATTTCTTTCACTTAACTTTACCGGTGCGTGATTGTTATAAAGAGGAACAAGTAATTTTCGAAACAGTTATAAACACCCAGACGTCTAAATGCATGTTTTGTAATTGAAAATTGGATTAAGTGAAAATATCTAAGTTAACTGTATACATATGAATACTTAGGACACTGTATAATCCATACAGGTAATAAATCTGTAGAAGGGTCAATTCTGTACATTTTGAAAATATTAAAAAAACAAATAGCAAGGGGTGTTACCAGATCGATACCAAACCCAAGTATGTGATTAAAATTTTTTTTAATGTATGTGACAAGTATGTGATTAAAAAAAAATTGTTCAGGCATCACGTGAAAACTATCGGTTCGATTTCGATGAAACTTGGTATAATTATTATACCTTATTATCCTGGGAATAAAAATGGGATACTTTTTAACCTGGAAAAATACGTAGAAAAAAATCTTAATTTTTCAGTTTTGGACCGACATCCCCGCGGACGTAGTCGCGGGCGAAAGCTAGTCAAAAATAATATAGAACTGAAGTCAGCACGCTGTCTGACGAAAATTCTGCAGTCTCGTGAGACTTTGCTCGCAAATGACGACATGGGCCATTATCAACGAGACCACTGGTGGTAGTATAGTAGTAGTGCTGTGCAGCAACATGCCCGGGAAGAGATCCACCATTGCTTAGTCCTGTCGCCATAATTACAATGTGATGTTCCGGTCCGGAGGGTAGGGTAGCCGCTAGCGACGCACCTATAACATATATGGCGTCTATAAGCAGAAGTTGCTTCTTAAAATCAGAAGAGCCCCGTGCTTATTTGCGGTATTTTGCTATGAAAAAAATTTGTGATCGAGTTGACTGAAAAATATCACCTGTTATAGGCAGGGCGGACATTGTAGATAAACGTTCTTGACAGAGCACTAGAATGTGACAATGGCTATTAATAAATAACATCAACTATATTATATTAAAAACAGGAAGAGAGGTTTCGAAAAGCCATTGAGAAGTCTATTGTCTATAAAAATGGATGTCATTTTTAGACTTAAGAAAAACTTTGACTTACTACTTACTGATGTTTGTTAGTACATAATGATGTACTAACGTAAGTTAATACGTAAATTTATTATAATAATTAAATAATTTATAAGCATAATTAAATAATTATGATTACATTTTTTGATAATAGACTATCAGACTACAGATACATCTATTATAATAATATGCAAAGAAAGTATTCTAAACTTAAGAACTAATATTAGGTTGTCAAATAGTACATGAGGAAATTATTTTAGGCCATACCATACACAATGTTAGTCTCTGGTCCAATTTGTCAAGTCTTACATGAATATAAAATGTTATGATGCCATGTCTTGTTTTGTTACTTCTCCTGACTGGATGGCGATTAGGTCTAGCTTTAACCCGTAACCATTTTTTTAGAAGAAGAAGCTTCATGAAACGCACACAAACATATGCATGCATACATTTAGTATTTTGTAAGTCATAGAATAAAAATAGAATTGGGGCACATGAAGTAAACTACATTGATGAACTAGTTCCTTTATCTCATTGTAATACTTGAACTACTTCAGCAATGTAAACAGTGTATTGCATAAAACACAAGCATTTTTGGTCGGCTGCAAGCACGAGTTATGTGTTTTGCGTGTATCTTTTTATGTATAAGTATGCAATCCGGCAATAGTCCAGCCACAACCATGGCACCCACGATTAGCTGAAGATACTGGACTTACTGGAGTTTAAATATATATCTCCTCGCCCATATCCCCGAAGAGGCACAGGCACAGTAGGCACAACCCACGATTAGCTGAAGATACTAAGTCCCCCAATGTGATAGCTGGCAAGACTATCGCCAACCGGGCATACACTTAATCCCGAACAACATTATTTTTAGTAGAAAATTGTAAAAGTCCCATTTTCTTTTTGTCTCATGAAGTCAAGTCCAACACCCAGACCGCTAGACCACAGATGTGATCAATTGTCGTGTTCCGATTTGAGAATTGCGTAGCCAACAAACTTGTACAAAAACTGAGCATTTGCATCAAGTTGGCAATTCCTATTACTGTCTTTTAAATTAATAAAATAGGAAATCCTAAAAAATTAGAAAATGTATATTTTTAATTTTCTAATAAAAATAACGTTGCCCGGGATGGGATATATGCCCGGTTTTCTATAGATATGCTACCTATCACATTGTGGGACTTAGTGTCTTCGGCCTTCGGGATCCCTGGTTGTGCCTTGGCCTACCCGAAGAGATTTGGGCGTGAAGATGCTGAATTTGATTTTGAATTAATGGATTGAAATGTCAGTCAACGCCGTTCTAATTGATCTTATTGAACTGTGGATGTATATTTTCCTAAGATAATTTTCAATCATTTTTCAATCATACCTACTTAAGAAATTGCAAAATTTTATATTGAATGAAAGATTTTAGAATCACAATCACATTTTTTGGGGATCAAAGTCACTTAAAGTTAATTAATTATACACGAATAAATGAAAAAAAAAATGGTGCAATCGTCCTTATGAAACCAATTGAGTCATACACAAAGCAAATAATTTACTAAGTAAATTTTAAAATTTAATTACTGGAAAAGCAACCATGTTTGAAAACATAAAAGTAATAAGTAAAAAAATTACTTTGTAGATCTTAAATTTTGGAATTCTTTTTTCAAATCTGAGAAATTCAAACTTAACAAATCATAGTAGAGACTTCATATACTGTGTGACTAAAACGCAGCAATGGTCTTTTATGTTCCCGCGAAGCGTGAAATTGCCTTACCTGCGCAAACTCGATAGCTGGCTCAGTTTGTAAGACTTCCTTATTAGCTATTATTACAACATTCAAAGACAATTCTATAAGCCTAGCAAAATTTAACAATGGATGAAATAAGAAAGAATTCCTGTTTTTTCTCTGTTCTTCTATAGTCAAGAGAGGATTTGGTTCACCTGCGCTTGTGATTCTTATTTTTGTCTAAAATAATATTATCACGTCCGTTTCCTCGAAGAAATAGAAAGAGATACAACCAGGGTGCAAACAACTAGCCGAAGACTAAGACCCAAAGTGAGATAGGTCAATCAATGGCCAACCAAACACATATCCAATTCCGGACAACGTTGTTTTATTAAAAATGATTAAACATATTTTCTTTTTGATGCCCGACGCAGGGCTCGAACACAGGATTTCATGAACAATTTCCAACAACTAGACAGTCAGACCACGGAGTGGTTATACACCATTTTAAATTTAATAGATAGATTTTTTATAGATAAAAAGCCTATCGCCTCTGTGGTCTAGCGACTCAGTTGTTGGACTTGACTGCAATCTGCATGAGGTCCCGGGTCGGGCAACAAAAAGAAAAATGGGTTTTCCCAATTTTCTAATAAAAAAAAGTTGCTCGGGATCGGATATGTGCCCGGTTGGCGATAGGCTTGCCACCTATCACATTGTGGGACTTAGTGTCTTCGGCTAGTCGTGGGTATCCTGGTTGTGCCTCTGCCTACATCTTCGAGGATATGGGCGTGAAGATATTTTTTTAAAAAGACATGTTTATTTAAATATCGAACTTTAGTAACGAAAAATCCTTTCTAATCCTAAATTATATCACTTTGTGTCACGAAATAAAAATTCCAATTTGCCATTCGTCATGGCCTGAGTCACAGGTGTTGAGGATTTTGTTACCCCTCTATTACATATGATCACCATTTTACGACCAATGAATATTGTAGTACAACCGATGAAATTTTAATGTAGGTTTCAATCTTATTTAGGAATATGAAGTAAAAATCTTCTTCTCTTATTTTTAAACTTATCTTCAAGCCAATTTCCTTATGTGGTATCGAGTGCGTCACAGGTTCGATTCCTGGGTCTGGTAACAAAAAAAGAAAATGTGATTTTTCCAATTTTCTAATAATAAAAAAAGGTTGCTCGCGATTAAAGACTTGCCCGGGTATTACACTGTGGGACCTAGTATCTTCAGCTAGTCGTGATTGCCCCGGTTGTGCTTCTACCTACCTCTTCGGGGAAATGGGCGTGAAGACAATTTTTATAAAACGTCTTTTTTAAGTTGTGAAAGTCAAACTATATGTGCCACCATATTATTAATTTTCGCCCTTGTGCGTTTCATGAGAGAATGTAGGATAGTGGAAGGTATATTATGTATAT
>NJDD01001686.1:26251-71727 GCA_002245505.1 Calephelis nemesis | reverse complement strand
CAACAAAAGTAATGGCAAGTAATGGCGAATCCTTACAATTGCAATTTATATCCTCGGCTTATTTCGAACGATTTGAATGAAACGAAATGGCAGAATTTCACAACAATCCTGCCAATTTATGACCATTTACTTTGTTAAGGAAGGCTCTCACCAATGTTACATGTAAACGTTAGAATTTGAGATTTACAGTTAACAATGGCATGAAGTATTAACCCAATACTTGTCTCTTATTGCAAATAAGTCGTTTGCTTCTTTAATTTAAATTCAATCACGCTAATTAATTCGAAGAATGTCAAAATCCTTACATCAAAATTAAGCTCATTGTAATGAGGTAAACCGTTATTGAACAGGTATAATTAAATCTATCAATTATTATATTTTTATTTGGCTGGCGCTGTTTTAGATTTGTAAGAAGCTTTAACATTTATAATCTTAACAACACTATTAAATACGCAGAAGGACATCTAATTTACCACTATTGTTATTGTACAACTACAAACATACGTTGAGGTGAGTTCTAAAATCCCAAACTCCATAGTACTTGCTTGCCTATGGCCCTTTATAATCACTGTGAGCTTCTAATGATAAAATATAAATGACAATGCCTAGATAACTAGCGTATCAAAAACTAACCACTAACTCTACCATATAGTATCTATAGTATCTAGATGAGTGCAGCCCTTGATTATTGATTTCTTACGTGATGTCAAATCTACAGGAATTAATCAAACAATGTTTATTTACGTTATAATTTAAACAATGTTAGATTAAAATATATCAACTCGTTATGTTTGATTTTTTATCTGTTAAATAAGATTTAAAAATCTTTAAAAAAATGATCTTTCTCAGCTGCAATAAAGAGATAGATCTTTTGGGGGATTTATTTAATATTGAGGATTTTTAATATACGTATAGCAGTAAATATCTAACATACCTCCTAAGTATATTTTTTAGCTTTTACACATTATACTTAGAAGAGCTTTCGCATTCAAAGTGAGTACGCTCCCTAACCGTCGATTTCTCAAGCGATCCTTGCTAAGCGGCTTGACCTTTATACAGGGACATGTCAGAGCCACAGTGTAGAGATTACAGAATATTTATAAAGCTTAATGAAATAAAATCGCCACTTTAGAGTTGTGATAACGATAATTCATAAGATTTTGCTGTCAAAGTAAGCTTTTTATATTTATTGTAAAATATTTTATCGCTAGACACTTTCTTTATTTAGGTAGCAATTTATGCAACATAACACGAAAATTCTATTAAAATATAAGTTCTACGTTTATATACGTTTATTCTTCTTGATCACTGTTACAGCTTATAATTAAAAAATCACATCTAATTCTGTACATTCGTTGAAAAGTTTTAAAAGTTATGATGTCATAAAAAACCCAAACACATACACACAGACACACCTCAAACTTATAACATCCCTCTTTTTTCAACCGTGGTTAATAAACTAATTTCTCACCCAGATCGATAAATACAAACATTTTACTTATCTCTATTAAGATTATGGGTTTACTTCATTTGTTAAAGTATCGTATCTTCGAAGAAATGTGTATTTGTTACAATTCTATCTGGCAGTATAATACGCCTTTATTATCATCATTAGTATTGTGTCCGTACCGTCTATATTAATATAAAGAGGAAATGTTTGATTTTTGTTTGTTTGTTTGTTTGAAATGAATAGGCTCCGAAACTACTGGACCGATTTCACAAATTCTTTCACCCTTAGAATGCTATATTATCCCCGAGTGACATAGGCTTTGTTTCATCAAAATCGGTGGAGTTAAAGCCAAGTTACGTAGGCGAAGCTGCGTGAAACTGCTAGTATTACATGCAACAAGACACATATAGACAAATACAGATTATTTCTATAATACTAGTCATACTGTTAAATCTACTCTATAATTTCAAACTGATCGTAGTAGATATTAAAATACTCATAAATCATGACAATGTGCTGAAATGTTAGGGATTGTATACCATTGACTTTAAATCATTTATTGACCTATAATTTAAGTGAGATGGTTTCGTATTGATATTTATGTTCTGGGTCGTACCAAAATATAGTGAGAAATCGAAAGTCGGTCATTCCAACGAACAACTGTAACATGATATTAGATCTTTAAAATCTTCAAAGCTTCTAGAAAACTAACAATTTATTATATAATTGTTTCAGGGTTGCTAGACATTAAAAATTTGTGCTTTCGCGAAAACCTAATAAAATTAGTTTTAAACCTCCTTATGTTACTTTTTTCGTGTTTTATGATAGCAGTGAAGCAATCGTTTCTCCGATGCCAAGAGAAAACAATTCTCATTTACAGACACCATAAACGTTATCGGTGCGTTGATTTCTACAAGTGGGACGCGGATATCGCAACTTATGCAACTGGCCATGTCACGGCTCCTATTCAATCTTACGGCATACGACGAAGGTGCTGATGCTTAACGGCAGGACGTAATTAATGCTGTACAGCATTCCAGCACTGGTTGAATTGGCTGACTCGCTATTCGAATTTAACTCGTGCACTTATTTTATTAAAAAAATGTTTCTGACGGATTTCCTAGTGGTAAGAAATTTACGCCACCTAGAGACACCTGAGGTGGTAATGGTGCGTTGCCAACCTGAGGCCGGGATGTTAGGCCTCGTGCAAAAGTAAGTTTACAGGCTAGTTTACCCTTTGAACCAGAACACAAGCTTTAAACTAATAAGGGCCACTTGCACGTTCCTGGTTTAAACATTTAACACTGAGTTAACACGTCTAACTCGAGTTAAATCACCTTATATTTGACAGTTTAACTCAATGTCAAATGTAACCCGGGAATGTGCAAGTGGCCCTAATAATGTCATAAGTATTAAATTGGCTTTGTAGGTACCGACTTCAAACCCATAGCAAATAGCACATACAGATAATAGGTAGTATAAAATTAATATTAAATCCGACTTCAAAACTAAAAACCATTATATGTATGTACTTAAATTCGAAACCATGTATGTATTTTTTGCTTCTTCTTTTACGACTAAACAGAGTGATGCTATGTTATATCTTTTGGGTGTGGAGATAGTTGATATGGAGATAGATGTGGAGATAAGCTGGAGAGCGAAATAGGCTTATTTTTATCCTAATATGTAAATTGTACCTTAAGAAGACCTAAATAACTTCAACACGAGGACGTAGTTGCGGGCTTTATCTAGTAGGTATTTTATAAAAAAACATCCACACATCTGATAATTATTATATTCCTTTCTAAACTATATTATAAAAACAGTAATTGTATTATTAATAACATTGCCATAACAGGCACTACGAAGGAATAAGTTATTCGAGTTTTTAGGGACAAATTTTGTCCTCTAATCTAAATCTAAGCATATTAATAAATATATGATAATTAATATAAAACTTCACTTGCACTTTATCACTTAATACATTTTCACACTCTAAATTAACAAAATTGGGACCCCACACGACAAGTTAAGTAAAAGCAAAGACAATATTATATGCATTATCTCTGATAAAAGTGAAACAGTACAAATGTATTCTTAAATTAATTATTACAAAATAGATTTTAATCAAGTGCAAGTGATGTCAAGGATGTAAACAGTTTAGTTGTATAATAATTTTCATACAAAAAAAATTCGTCGTTAAGTAGGGACAATAATTAAAAAAAGTATTCATTTTAATTTTTATAACAGTACACTCACATTCAAAAGTGGATTTGTTTATTACTTATTACAAACATTTGCAGCATTTTCACCAAGTATAACTTGATATCGAGAGTATTGTAAATAAATGTGGATTTCCATGTGTCAAATACTTTTTACAATCACTTAAAAAACATTAGTTGTGTGTCATTTAAAATAGCCGTCTGATTGAAAAACTTGGCAATGATATTTATGGATATAAATGCGTCGTAACCCATTTAGAAAAAACTGTTTTTTACGAAACAAAAGCAAGATTCTTTCGACAGATACATATTACATATCTTGGTTTTTTTGGTAACATCTGTTACCGTTCTCGCGATGGTGCAACCTTTCAACTTTGCAGTACGGTCAACGGAGTATGCACTAAGTACTTCAACACTTTACATCACCAACACACTCAGCAGTTATTTAAGAATTTTTGAGAAAAAAATCGCGTTTTCTATGTACACTGTGTTTTGTGCCTAGTTCGTATAAATACTACACTGACAGAGTTACACAGTAGAGACACATAATCAAAACAAGTTTTGTAATCACATTTATTTACTGCTTTGTCGTATTTTTTGTTTAATTATCTTATATTACGCGAACACAAGAGACAATAAATATTATCACCTTAGTTTTTGGTATGTCTTTTTAGTTTTTACTTCCGAAACACTTGTGTCGCTAATTGTACATTTCCATAGAGTATAAAAGAACTCATCTGTCAGTTATGATGGATCGGCCTTTGTACTAAATATCGTATTTCATATTTTGTTTAACGTTCATTCATTTTGGATTCGATTATGTTTCTCGATTAAATAGTTCTATAAATAACTAAACAATTTTTTGTTCATCAAGTTTGGAATGTATGGAATTATATCGAAATCAAGAGATTTCTGATGCTTTGATTGGATTTGCTCTACACATTACTTCAGTTTATTTATTATTACGCCATCTATCGACTACAACCAGTGTTTGTAAAAAAATGTAACAATTGATTCGCATTTTTACATGTATTTGTCACAGCTAATAGCTATAGGTTATACGCAATTTAAATATTTAAGAATATTAACCGGATTTATCTAGTTTTAATTTTAACTATACCTCGATTGACCTATAATATGCCACGTGCCACTAACATGTATATAACATACATATTATGAAGTCTTAAAAAGAATATTTTAAAATATATATATTTTAAAATTTATACTTAATTGAATTAAACTTTATTATTATATTTTTTTGTTCGTTAATCTGCTTGGAAGTTTTGGGGTGTCACATTTATGTAAGAATCAGTAGGAATTAACAAATAGGAAATTTGGATTTTCATTTTTCAAGTCAAAATAACGATGTGTTTTTTTCCCACAATGTGGGACATAGTGTCTTCGGCTAAGCGTGAGTGCCCTATTGTGCCTCTGCCAATCTGTTAAGGGATATTGGAGTATATAGATATTTTTGTTATTTTAACGACTAATTTGTAGGTTGGGTTAGTGTAATACCACAAGTGGACAAGGCCTGGGCATGAGGGCAAACATTTGTGCGATGAACGTCCAGATTTCTGCAATTCGGGCTTTGCGTGTGTTTATTACATTTTATTCTGGTGTTAATTTGAGTATGTATTCCTGTCTATTAGTATCGTTTACATACACCCATAACACAAGTCTTTATCGACTGCTATTGCTATAAGCATAAGTCTATATTTGGGGTTGGATTAAATTTGTTCGGGTATATATATCATTTATTTTAATGTTATCACATCCTAAATAATTTAAGATATTAGATTAGTTCTAGTTTTATTTATAGTCTAGAATACATAAACAAACAAATTTAATTATATTATTTTTATTTTAGAACTTGCCCTTGCTTGGGTTGAATTTCTATAAATTTTAAAGAAATAATGTATGTCCAAAAGGATAGTTATATCCTATAAATAAACAGTACTTAGTACCTACTAAATGAGTTCCTCGATACAGATAAAATTTACATTTAT
Organism: Calephelis nemesis; assembly: GCA_002245505.1. Lineage (NCBI taxonomy): Eukaryota > Metazoa > Arthropoda > Insecta > Lepidoptera > Riodinidae > Calephelis > Calephelis nemesis. The sequence continues at coordinate 66,049 of NJDD01001686.1, read as the reverse complement.
AATGATCATAACTTTCGTTTATCTAAAAGTATTTTTATTTTAGCACTTACCCTGTGACTGGGTTGAATTTCTATAATTTTTAAAGAAGGTAAAAAATTCGCCCCATTTCTATTATAAATGTGAATTTCATCTGTAACGATAAACTCATTTAGTAGGTAGGCTCGAGCTGTGTATCTATAGGACATAACTACCCGAGTTAACGGGGAAAAAAGGGAATTAAACATTTTGCCGTGGGACTTGAATCCTCAGTAGCTTAAATGGTTAGAGCCATCGTCGGCTTGAGGCAAAAGGTTACAGGTTCAAATCCTGACTGGGCGAATTTTTTCCTTTCTTTAATATTTATATAAATTTCATTATGTCTATTACTTTTATAATTTACTCTATAACTACTCTTGAGTTATAAATAGTCAAACTAACGCGACTTTAGTTTTGCAAATATTAAAATTAATTAACATGATTCAGGTCAACACAGGATAATTAAAATCGAACTTCACTTCTGGTAAGTTCGTTTGATTATTCAATAAAGCGTGTTAAAACATAAGTATTTGGCGTGCTCAACGATTTCTTCACAAACAAATTAAACTATGAATGTTACTTGTTTACCTTTACATTGCTAATGTTAAAGTACACGGTGTTTTAAATAAGATATCTTAATCGCAACCGTACAATATGTTCAAACATTAATTGTTAGCTTCTGTTATCAACTACCATTATCAGTTATTTCGTATTAGTGGTATTTTTTATATTATATAAACGAAAAGTGCAAGGTGCCCCTGATGTATAACCGCAGCCTATAAACACCACAGATTTTGCAGGTGCGTCGCTATCCTATGGACGTGGTGCTAGACTAATTGCGCAAGTCTACCGGCTACCTTACCATCTGGACCACATCTTCCGGTCACGTCATACGTCAATAGATAAGGCGGTGGAAATCTATTTATTATTTTTTTACCCAAGGTTCACGTTTCAAATGTTTCGAAGTAGTAAATTGCTGTGCAGTATCCCTGCCCTACCTACCCAATGACGCTATTGCATTTTTTTTAATTTATTTTCTTCTGAAAAATTTACATCTAATTTACACAATACAAGTTTTGCCAAACTATGAAGCAGTTTGTTGGCGATGCGCTCATATAGATATTTTATTATGATTAAATTTGCTTATTTCGTCGTACCTACTGAAGGGGTATGCTAGTAGCAAGATTTGCACACGTGGGCTAATATTTCAGCAGCAGAAAGAGATGCATCAGTAACATTGTTTCAATAGACCGCCTCGTTGGTCGAGTGGCTAGCTTACTCGCCTAACTACATCGACCAACCGCGAGGCTCGGGTTCGATTCACGACGGGGGCAGGCATTTGTGTGATGAACATTTAGATGTCTGCATTTCCGGGTGTGGGTGTTTATTAAATTAATTCTGGTATCTATTTGAGTATTTATATATAATAGTATCGGTGACTAACACCCATAACACAAGCATATAATTTGCTTACTTTGGGGTTAGATTCAATTTGTGTGATTTGTCCAGGGGTAATGATGGTAGGCTCTTAATATCAGAAAAGCCCCTTAACGGCTATCTTACAACCTGAAAATATTTAAGAAGCCTACATTGTAACTCATCATTAAACTATGATTAAGTTTGTACTGGTTATAAAAGGGTCTATTATTAGGCTGTAAGGGTTTTACAACAGTACCTTCGAGTTAAAAGTATGCGAGAAATAATCGTTCCCTCTTTCCTCTAATAAGGGTTTTCGTAGTGACGTTGATAACTACCTTTAACTTTGTCCATTCATAATAGCGATCATAACACTCCCGTTTATATTTTTAAGGGCCACTTGCATGTTCCGGGGTTAAGTATTTAACACTGAGTTAGCGTCTAATTTTGGGTTTAATCACCTTATATTTGACAGTTTAACTCAATATCAAATGTAACCTGGGAATGTGCAAGTGACCCTTACTTATTATGTTGAACAGAAGAATTTTGACATATGTAACCATCGACTTTTCAAATCTTTCTTTATAAATATTATAGAATATGAAAATACGACATTTTGACAAAAGCTGGTTGCCTTCTGTAGTTCTGTAATACAATAAAAAGTAAAAGGTTATCATAATTTAATATTAATTATATACTTCCTATTATTTATTTGCGCTATTTACTATTAGGTTTGAAGTCGGAGCCAAGCCTTACTAATAATTATATTATAAGTAAGTGGCACCGACTTCAGACTTGTCACTTAATAGCACATATAAATAATAGGTAGCATGTAATTAATATTACCTATAATTTGTTTATAATTATTTACTTTTTATTTTTGAAGTCAGTTGTTTACATAGTTATTTTTATATTTGATATTTTCCATCGTCGGCGCTTGGTAAAACTTCCAAATATTCATGTTTTTAAATGAAGAAACATTTGTACTGTTTTACGTATCACTTATATTTTATTATTTTATAAATAGCCTACCAATTTCGGTTTTGACAGCATCATCGGGGCTAGAACTTAAATTATTTTGAATTAAATTATAAAATAATAAAGTATAAGTGATACGTAAAACAGTACAAGTGTTTCTTCATTTAAAAATATGAATAGTTATTTTTATTTAAGGCCCCATACTCAGTCAGCCAGAAGAGCCAATCAGCGCGCTCCCCCGTTCCATGATTACTATGAACAATGGCGCTCTAAATTACTAGTTATCGCGACAAATCACTAGTTTTGACTCTATAAAAGTAATTTGAAAAAAAGTATAAAAACTGAAACACTTTACTTTTAGGTATAATACTTATCTATGTTTACGTTAAAGCTGGTGTCGATATTTTCATATTTGAAGTAATCATTTGCGTTTTGCTTTCAAAAAAGGGTTAACTTTTTGATTTTTTTCTATCGAGCAAAATGAAATGAATCGTGTTTTGAAAACACTAGTCTAGTAAAGCATATTCATGTTAATCTTGTGTATTTTTGTCAGCAAGATCCATGATTGCTTTGTATGAAAAAAACAGTAAACTGCTGACGTATTTTAGCGTATATGGCCCCTTAATACTTTTTAGTTTATTGCTGATATGATTTAATTTAACAAAAATAGACATCGGGATAGGTGACAGTTGATAAAAAAATGCTCATAGCATAAAAGCCAAAGGGTCCTACCTGGATCAAATTTTTACGATACCAATTCGAAACTATTTCACATCAAACAAAAAAGAACTACGTAAATCAGTTCAGAAACATCGGAGAAATCTGTGTACATATATAAAGAATAAATACCTACCGGACGAATTGAGAAACTCCTCCTTTTTTCGACGTCGGTTAAAAATAAATTAATACTAACAAATTGATGCTTAAATTACTAAAAAAAATGTTGATTTTAATTTAGAAACAAATAACAACAACACTAAAATTAAAAGTATTCAATAACCAATAGTATTCAAAAAATAAATAAATCCTTCATGTAATGTAGCTAAGAACCACATCGATCAAGTCAGCTTTCAATCAAAAAAAATCTGAATTAGAATCGGTCCATTCATTGGTTCAAAAGCTACGACGCCACAGACACACCTACACTCACACACACTCACACTTACACACACACACAAACAAACACAGAAGAGGGGGGGGAGACGAGATACGTCAAACTTATAACACCCCTCTTTTAAGCGAGGAGTTAAAAATTAAACGGTAAAATTCAATTTAATGGCTAAAATGTTTAAACTTAAATATAAACAAATTATAATGATGAAGTTCCAATTTATGAAATTAATTTAGACCGTTAGACTATAACTAAAATGCATCGACTTTCAAAATGACTTCTTTTTTTCAAAATGATAAGTTTTTATTTAATTAAATATTTAACCTGTACATAAATTGATAAATACAACAAGGCCCGGGATTCATTTCCACCATGGGCTGACATTTATATGCTATCAATATATTTGGATTTGGGTGTTAGTATGGATGTACTATGTATAAGAATCGTTGTCTGAAATTAACATAAATGTACAATAGATTAATCCATCTTTTTCTCCATCAATGCATGGATATTGCAATAAAATTGAAGTCGTAAAATTACAATGACTGGCCTTGAATACCCCTCCAATGGCATTTAAAGGTTAAGATTTATAATTTACATTGATTTAATGATACTTGTGTCAATGATACAAGTAATAATTTCAATCTACCCACTCAGTAATCAACACGCAACACAATGTCTAAATTCTCCCGAAAGAAAGAGACAGCCCTTGTTACTAACGCTTTAAGAAACAGTCCAATTCATCTATATCATTACGTCAAGGGCTGAACATTCTGCTCGTCCACACAGTCTGGCGAAGTTGTCAAAACCGCGAAATTAGCAACATATTACCGATTAAAAAAAGTATTTAGAGAAGTGGCTAATATCACTAAAAACTCAACCTGCATGTTTGCCATCCAACGTCATAACAACAAATAGTTAAGGCAAAATTCCCATTTATTTAACTCATTTAAACCACTAGTAATCGAAGTTAACCACACCCATAATTAAGGATACGTTCAACATGGTACAGGATCATAAAATGCGTCTACTATCAGGAGGGCGAGGATTCCAATTTATTTTTTCCCCACCAGTGCAGGGCCGTTGCAGTAAAGTTGAAATCGTAAAATTACGATGTCTGGCCCAAAAGACCCCTACCATGGTGTTAAGGGTTATGTTTCTTTTTTATTATTGTTATGTTATGTTATGTTTCTATGTTTTAATAGACCATCTTCCTTCCCGCCAGGCAGCTCGTAAAAGGCGAGCATAGGCTTACTGTCACTAACACCGTGACATCTGACGAGGTGTTGAAATTCGCAGCGACTCACTTGGATTGGTACCTACTCCTGCCGCCATAATGTCCAATGCTTGGCGTTAATGTGTTCCGGTTCGAAAGGGTTAGGTAGCCGGTAAACTTACTTTTGCTCTAGGAGTAAAATCCCGGCCTCAGGTTGGCAACGCATCATTACCACTTTGGTGTCTCTAGGCGGCGTGAATTTCTTACTATCTGGAAATCCGTCTGCTTGTTTGCCTTCCAACATTATAAAAAAACTCAAAAGACCATAAGCCGGATTATAATAGTAATATGGAACCACCTCCGAATTATGACCTATCTTTCTACAAAAATATACATCAAAATCGGTTTTGCTGTTGGTCGAGGGAGCGCGCAACAAACAAACAAAAAGCATTCACATTTTTCATTTATAACATTTTTCATATAAAATTCTATTTCTATTCATAAGTAGAGGAAACAGCATTTTAGCAAGATTTCATTCGCAGAATTTTATAAGTATACATTGTGGTTTCCATGAAGTATATTTCCTAAGAACAACATTGTTTTCATAAACATCGAAACTGTAGGTTTTAGACTTATACTCGAAGGTTTTTATAAATAAGTCGGTACCTAATGAATTCTAAATAATTTCGAATTACAATTATTTGCAAATTTGAAATGATTGAGGTGAATTTTAATAGTTAAATTGTGAATAAGTATCTTCACGCCAATTTCCCGGAAGAAGTAGGCAGAGGCACAACCTGCGCACCTACGACTAGCCGAAGACACTCAGTCTAACAATGTGATGGGTGGCAAGCTTATCGCCAAAAGGTCACATATCCAATCCCTAACATGACTTTTTTTATAATTAGAAAATTTTGAAAACCAAATTTTCTTTTTGTTGCCCTACCCAGGAATCGAACGTGGGACCTCATGAAGTCGAGTCCAACACCTGGACCGCTGGACCACAGAGTATGAATTCTCGTACGAAAAGAGTTGTTAAAAAATTGAGAATTTCGGCGATACGAGAGAATATATAGACGCATTTTTGAAACTTTATTAAAGTTAGGCAATTTTAGTGACATTCTGTACAATTTTGGTCACTTATATGCGAAAATTCATCTTGTATGAGTTCATCTTGTATTCTCTCGTTGCCGCCAAAACTCTCTCGACGAGCTGAAGCAAGCATACCATAGCTTTATCTAAAACCCTGAAGTCACTCACTATGAAGACATATGACTATTTTATATGAAACTATTTAGAATGATATAAAATATGAAATTAACAAGAAGAGCATTTAATATTTATAACGAAGGAAGAGGCCGCATATACAAAGGTCTTAGCCTGTCCCTAGGTGACAAATTTACAAAAAAAGATAATAATATTTAATTTTGCGATAGCGTTAAACAAGCAAAGCATTAATAGGTTTTTAATTGAAAGTTAACCAATTTCGAAAACTACTCGTAGTAAGGGTCGACCCTACGATAATGATAGTTCATGTTCCACTGGTTTACAATTCGATACACAGGTAAAGATTTTTGATGTTTTTTCTGATATAAGAAAAATCTGGTAACAATAAGTAATTGTTTACTCAAATAAATCTAAATGTATATATACTTAACTACTAATGCTCGTAAATTCCTCCTTTTGCAGAATAAACCATCTGTCACTAACACCGTGAGATCTGACTAGGTGGTAGAATTTCGCAGCAACTCACCCGGATTGGTACCACCGCCTTTCGTATTCCTGCCGCCATAACGTCATGACGTGTTCCTGTTTGGAGGGTAAGGTAGCCGGTAAATTTACTTTTGCTCGAGGCGTAACATCCCGGCCTCAGTTTGGCAGCGCACCATTACCATCTTTAGTGTCTCTAGGCGGCGTTAATTTGTTACCGTCAGGAAATCCGTGTGATTGTTTGCCATCCAATATAAAAAAATACTGATTTGAATAGGATATCATTTTTACGGCAATCAAGCAATTTTTTTAAGTGTTTCCTAAATTATTAAAAACAGTTAGCCTTTGTGTACCTTAAATAAAAGTTATAAGTGAAACAGTATCTATTTTTTTTTAATTTTTGGTAAGTACATCAAGAAGTGTATTCATTCGTTCACACTGCTAGTTATATACATACTCTTACAAATCTACAACCGAAATTAATGCTGTGCTTTATTTGACTACAGCTAATTTTTATCTCTTTAATATGAGTTTATTGTTTGAGTAATACCACCTGGGCGGACACGACAGATGCGAACACATTATGGCGGCATTTTCTCTTTCAAAAAAGCCCAAACATAAAAAAAAATTATAAGAAAATAAAAAAACGGCTCATTCTATAATATCGCTTCTGTAGTGGCCCAGTTTTGGGACCTCATGAAGTCAATTCCAATACCGGACCAATTCGATCTCGGGTTCGGACAACAAAAAGAAAATGTGTTTATAATTTTCTAATAGAAAAACGTTGACAGAGATTGAATATTTCGGATATTGATGATGATGTTACGCTTGCCATGTATCATATGGTGGGACTTAGCAAATCTTTGGAGATAAGGGCGTGAAAATCCTTTTACTACAACATATACGATTCAATCGGGCTCACTTTCGTTTCATTTGTTATTAAAAAAATTACAGAAGCTCATCATCATAGAATTCACCATCATGTGAATATCGAGGCAATCCAGCTCCTCGATATCATAGATTCGACGAGAAGGCTGAAAAGGACAAAGCCATATGAACACAATTTTAGAGACTAGAGTGGTAGAGTTTCGTAGCGACTCGCCCGGATTGGTACCACCGCCTTACCTATTCCTGCCGCCATAACGTCATGACGTGTTCCGGTTCGGAGGGTAAGGTAGCAGGTAAACTTACTTTTGCTCGTGGCCTAGCATCTTGACCTCAGGTTGGCAACGCACCATTACCATCTTTGGTGTCTCCAGGCGGCGCGAATTTCTTACCATTAGGAAATGCGCCTGCTTGTTTGCCTTCCTATAACATTAAAAAAGAGAGACACTAATTAAAAGTTGATGGACTAATATATTACTTAGCTTAAATAAATAAATAAAAAAATATCCCTGGACAAGTAACACGAATTGAATCTAAGCCCAAAGTAAGCAAATTATATGCTTGTGTTACGGATGTTAGTTAACGATTCTAATATATAGAAATACTTCAATAGATACCAGAATAAATTTAATAAACACCCAGACTCGGAAATGTAGACATCTAAATGTTCATCACACAAATGCATGCCCCCGTCGGGAATCGAACAAGAGCCTCACGGTCGGTCGAAGTAGTTAGGCGTGTACGCTAGCCACTCGACCAACGAGGCGGTCATAGCTTGGAAGGTAGAAGAAATTAAAATTACTCATTAGTCTATAGACTAGCTGGAATGTCGAAGAAGATGCTCAGTAGAGCTTGGAAAAAAAATATTAAAGAAGAAAACAAACACAATAACAATGCACATTTCCACGTCCACCATCTTCATATTATATGAGCGAACATTTCTCAAAATGATTCATTCCCCTCCTTCTCTATTGTAAAACGAAATTGCTCGTAAAACAACCCTAAGGTAAAATGCCCCTCTTCTAAACTATAGCTCGGCCAATGCTTTATTGTGAGGGAAGCTGCGGTGTTATCGGTCTTGTATTATCCTAATGTAATACGCATTCAGAAAAAGGTAAAAGAAAGGAAAGATACACGAAACTTTTTCGTTTAAACCTGCTTTGAATTATCCTTGACCATTTTGATATCCAAATTTAAAAGGTTTTCAAAAAAGCAACATCGATTAGAACTAAATCTTAAAAAACTAAACTTATAGCTTATTTTTTTTTAATTTATTGTATTAAAAATGTATTAATATGGCAAAAAAAATACAAAAATTATTAGTAAATTTGTTAAAAGTAATAAATTATGTTTTTAATTTCATATCGCGTAAGTTAAAAAAGTAACTTAAAGGTCCATATATGCTAAAATACGTCAGCAGTTTATTGTTTTTTTATACAAAGCAATCATGGACCTTGGTGACAGAAACACACAAGATTAACATGAATATGCTTTATAAGAGTAATGCTTCCAAAACATGATTCATTTTACATTGCTTGATAAAAAAAAAAATCAAAAAGTTAACCCTTTTTTTAAAGCAAAACCCAACTGTCTTCTTCAATTAAGAAAATATCGACACCAGATTTAACATAAACATAGATAAGTACTATGCCTAAAAGATAAGTGTTTCAGTTTTTATGCTTTTTTTTCAAATTACTTTTATAGTGTCAGAAATAGTGATTTGTCGCTTAAGACGTTTACTTTAGAGCGCAATATTTCATAGTAATCATGGAACAGGGGAGTGCGGTGATTATCTCTTCTGGCTGACTAAGTATGGGGCCTTAAGTACTCAAAAACCTTTTGAAAAAAATTAAATAACATCAAAGGAAAAAAGCTCGATAACAAACAAAAAAAAATCAGATTAAACCTGTAGGTAAATAATTGTATTACAAATTTCAACATGATTTTTGGAAGTCAGTTGATAACAAAGAATGAACTGTTAAATTCTTGTCAGTGTCAAAAAAATCCAAACTGTTTTAAGATAAAATGTATTTATTATCTTAAACTTATTTAAGACTAAGCTCCTCGCCAACTGTTCGGAAAGAAATTGGGAAGACTGAAAACTTTTAGCGAAATCCGCATAAACGTCCATTACTAAGTGAAAGAATTTACTGTCTGGATTTTTGACCCAAATGTTGAAAGGCTTATGTTTATGCTTTTAGTGGCATATTTATGATGTGACAAAATAAATTTTGTTAAAATTTGTAAAGCGTAGTTGATATAAATTACCAAAACAATACCGTAAACTGTATAGGTCTGGGTGCACTTTAAAACTTAGACCTTCTGACTATCAGCTTACAAGAGAGCAAACGTTAAATGGGTTTATACTAAAAATCTTCACGCCTCCCCCGAAGATCTCCGAAGAGGTAGGCAGAAACACAACCAATGCACAAACGATTAGCCAAAGACACAAAGTCCCACAATGTGACAGGTGGCAAGCCTAGCGCCAACCGGGCACATATTCAATCCCGATTAACGTTTTTTTTAATAGAAAATTGGACAAACCCATTTCTCTTTTTGTTGCCCTACCCGGGAATCAAACCCGTGACCTCATGCAGTCAAGTCCGACAACTGAACTGCTAGACAACAGAGGTGATTAAAAGGATTTAAACTAACGAGACTACTATAGAAAAGTAATCCTTTTTCTATGGTATGTATGCATGTACTCAGGCGCAAAAAACACTTAATGTTTAAAAAATTTAACTTTGGTGATAAGGGGTGGGAACCAGGAGATCTATGCTACGGGGCTTACTCAATTTGGACTCCTGTCTTCCTGTACAGTACTGTTTATTTAAGTTACACTATGTTTAAAGCCTCTTTTTTTGTGGGAGAAAATAATAAAGATTATAATTACTATTATTTGGAGTTTGTTTCGCCGTTTCTTTTCCTGTCAGGCTAGGTTTGGATACGGTGGTAGTTTAAAGTAGACAGGGTTAAATTTTATTACAGTTTTTAAATGTTTTGGTAATAAATAATTAAACTAGTTACAAATATAAATATTTGGCTTAAAAGGTAGAGCATATGTAATTAAATACTATTTTTTTTAAATGTTAAAATATTTGCACACCAAAATATGGTGGAACATGTATGTATGTAAGTTTTTGTAACATCTTATTTACACACATATTACGCAAATAATTAATTTTCTTTCTTTCTTTCATTCTATTAGTATTAAAACATTCATATAATTTATATTCATATAACTAAGTTCATATAAGTACAGTAAGAGATCATCAATCATTATTATCATTTAAAAACCAACTTGATTGCTGAAACTCGTTTTTATCATATAAGTTGTGAAAACACCTAATTAAGTTGTATGAATGGGAATCTTCATTGGAAATTTGATATTAGTGTAACACTAGTTATCAACTAGTTATTGCACGTGGTTTTGCCGACGCATTTAAGTTATATAGCGTTAGGGAACTATTCCAGCTGCCGTGAGTTCGTTGAGATGTCCTTATAGAATGCAACTTTTTTGCAATTCTTTATTGTACACAATTTATGACATAAAACATGGACAATGATGAACAGAAATTCACCAAAGGTGGGGTTATCTCTAGGTCTAAAGATTTCTTCCCGCCAACCCTAAAAATTAGAATCTGTGATCAAACAGTAGAACGCATCATGCACAATAAATAAATAACCTTAACATAGTAATAATATAAAAAAAGGATTTTATAGTTTTACGATACCACGGTAAAAGGTGAAACTTGATCTATAAATGCAAGCTATAGACGCCGCCATATTGGCCTCAGCTGCTCTAACGTCACCGTCACGCGACATGCGAGACACAGACCAAAATATTTGAGACGATGTAATAAATGTTTCACTTTAAAAACTCATAACAATGACATATTATAAAATAATAAAAATAGTATTAATAAATCTACATAAATAACAAACCTGAAAGTCACAAATTTTTATGTAAGTGATATTTTTCTTCTTTTTTCTTTTCTAAGGTGAAATATATGTATACCCATTCATTAGGTATGATATACAAAATACATGTCGCCTATAGACAGCAAAAGTAGAGATTATGCTTAGCCACAGTAAGTTTTTACGCTTGTTGCCCTTTAACCTTGCCCTCCAAACTAGTATAGACAATGGCGACAACAAATTTAGGGGCAAGTACAGTAAGGAAGAGGTATCAATCCAAATATGATAATAAAGGGCAAACAGTGAATCTTCGGACACAATTTAATATACTTTTGCGCATTTTAAAATTTATGTGACTTGTGTAGCAGACCTTAAAATTTCATTCTCATCTCATAATTTTTCCATAACACTTCTAAAGAAGTATAACTTCAATGAAACAAAATGCAAAACGAATTCATATGTTTTTATAATTTTAACTAATATGGCAAGTAGTAACTCAATAAAAATATTAATAAAACTAAAATATAAATGTTTACGAATGTTATACAAACATTAAAGTGACCATCATTGCATATACCTACCATATTATATGGAACAAAATTGTGTCGCTGTTGCGTGACATGTTGATGTATCCGAAGTGTAAGTATTTTCCCCGTGTTGATCCGGGTTCCTTTTGCAGATTAGACCATCTGCCATCCTGCCAGGCAGCTCGTAAAAGACGAGCATAGGCTTACTGTCACTACCACAATGACATCCTACTAGATGGTAGAGTTTTGTAGCGACTTGCTCGGATTAGTACAACCATCATACCTATTCCTGCCGCCATAACGTCCAATGCTTGCCGTTGACGTGATCCCGTTGAGAGGGTAAGGTAGCCGGTATACTTACTTTTGCTCGAGGCTTAACATCCCGGTCTCATGTTGGCAATGCACCGTTACCAACTTTGGTGTTTTTAGTGGCGTGAATTTCTTACCATCAGCAAATCCGTCTGCTTGTTTCCCTTCCATTAAAAAAAGGAAAGTCCACTTTTTCTCCAATAATGCGTATTGACTATTAATACAGGCGAATTCCTGATGGACACTTCCGCTAACATTATACACTGGTTACAAGCAAGAATCACCTAATAACTAAAATAGTTTTTAATTTTAATAACTATAATAGTTTTTAATTTTAATAACTAAAATAGTTTTTAGTTATTAGGTGTTAGTTAGTAGTAGTCTAACTCCTAAAAACTAGACTATTTTACTGGCGAGTAATGGAATTGTCACATCCCAGATTCACGGTGGCACGGTACAAAAGGTTATAAAATATTGTACTGTGGAAAGTGTCGGTCAAAATTTAACAAAAACTCAATGCAGGCACATAAATTCTTCTATTACATTTAGGAAACCACATTATTAACTGCTAATAGTAGCTCTGTGGCTTACAAAGGGAGAACGGCGGCAACGAAAGGTCGGTACTTTGTCGGCACGTTTTGTCCAGTTTTTTGTTAAAATGACTGTGGTCAACACTGTGCTGGTGATATTGTAACCGGAGCAAACATCTTTGATACTTTGGGGAAAGCTACTTTTTTTTGCAATTTTTCCATATTCGACTGAAATTATTTTCATTTTATTCTGGAACGAAGTTCCTTATCGGGCGTTGCGAAAAGGGGCTAGACGGAAAAAAATCTCACGAAAAGTTGTAACGACACTTTTTGTTGTAAGCAATGCGGCGTGCGCATGTTATTATGTCTGTCTCTCTCTCTCTCACTCTCTCTCTTATAGAAAGCAAGAAAGATATTTTCAATTCTATTTCGCATTGAACAGTTTGGTGTTGTGATGATTATTTTTGTTTTAAGTGTATTTTTTGTATTAGATTTTTTGTACATAATAAATATATATATTTCGATCCATCTGGGTGTCCCTTGATATCTCTCAACTTTTTTTCCATATTCGATCAGCTATAAAGTTTATCTAGGGAGTAATAAGCTCCCTTTTTGTGCGGTATTAAGTATATGTTCTTCCTTTGTTTTGTTCTCTAGTTGTCCAAAAATTTTTCTTTGTGTAGGAGGTCAGCAAACAAGCACAGGAATCTGATGGTAAGAGACAACCGTGGCCTATAGACACCATAGATGTTATATGCGCGTTGCTATCGTGTAGCTAGGGTATTGGCTAATTGTAAAAGTGTACTCTTTAACCTGCTACTTTGCCTCTTCTGTTTTACTTCGTTCTGTTCTAAGTTATGTACTGAAAATGTTTTTTTTAGTTTTGGTGTTCATGATAGACGTGTTTTCTTGAAATTTTCTTGTTCCGTCTGCTTGCTTTTCTTACAAGTATTTAAAAACCTGTTTTATTTCCTTGTAAGGAACACGTATTTATGTTTTCATCTCTAAATAAATAACTGCTTCAACACGAAATACCAAAGAAAAATGTATAAAAGAACGGTAAGTATCAAGTTTATTCTAGTAAATCTCTTTACCTAACTTGTTACTTTTTAAATGTCTTTTTTCGGCAGAGCGATTTATTCCGTTTTAACGCTTTTGGATTTATTTGGATTTCGTTTAATTATGAAAATATTAAAAAACTTTAATTTACGTTTTCATTGCAATCACCGTTAACCTGTAGTCTTTGGGTCTACGGCTTATAATACCCGTCCATCCGCGCACCAATATTCTTCACAACTGGTCAGAGTTGCGGTGTGAAGTACCAGCAAATAAACAAACACATTCTCGCATTTATTATATTAGTATGTATGTAGGTCGCATTTATTATATTAGTATGTATGTAAGAGTAAAGACTCTTTGGTGTTTTTGATGGCCGTAGGTAGGTGAATGGTCACTGCCAGACCACTTGCTTTTTTTCTTTTTGCTTTTTTTCCTCCTCTTTTATAAAAAATTATATGAATTTTAAACATAATTCTGGAATGCCGTAAGAAGTCAAATTAAAATTTTAATTATATCTTATGTGTAAATTTAACATTTTCACGTGTCTTATGTCATATTTGTTAGTAGGTACTCTTATTTTTTTTCAACATTCTGCTCTTGCTTATATTAAACTAGCTTTTTACCGCAGCGTACCATTTTTTTGGGGTAAAAATGTCATATGTGTTAATTCAAGTTACCCTCTACATATGTGTGCCAAATTTCACAAAAATCGATTCAGCAGTTTATGCGTGAAGATGTAACAAACATACAACCTTTTGCATTTATAGTATCAGTAGTATTCCCGGAAAAGCTATACATCGTATTAAATAAATATGTAAGGTTTTACTACAAACCTATTCTACTTCTTCACTAAACCGTATAAATAAAAATCTCGGTATAGGTCACACGAGTTTACGTAACCGGGTATTCTGACCCAAAAGAAGTCAGGTTTCGAAATATATATACATGTATATATACCCAGAGCTAGAAAAACAGACGCTGGTTTCATCACTCAAACATCCTTTTTAGAATGAAACAGGATCCTCCTGGATGTTCTGTGCCACAAACCACCCACCAACAAATCCACAAACAAGCTAATGAAATTTAAAAACCGAATGGTTTATTTTTCCAAATTTAATTTATTCAATTCCTAAAATGTCCGTGTGAACAATGCTTAACTTAAAAAATAAATAACATTCCACAAGTTTTTGTACAAAAACCCATTACAAACTTGTTAATCTTTTGGGCAATATAATAAAAAGGTCTATTGTAATATAGTTATTGAAGCTACTTGTGAATTGGACCCCGAATATTTCGTGTTCCCGCGCCGCCGCCATTTGCACCTTTTTTGAAAACTTTTCGTGTAAATAAAGCCAAGTTCAGACTGCCATATTTTATAATTCGTGTGGTTTGTATTATTTGATGTCTATCTTTTATTATGATTTTGGAAAGCAAACAAGCAGACGGATTTCCTGATGGTAAGAAATTAACGCCGCCTAGAGACACCAAAGGTGGTAATGGTGCGTTGCGAACCTGAGGCCGGGATGTTAGACCTCGAGCAAAAGTAAGTTCGCTATGGTTTAAAACACCAGTCTGTTTTTAATGATTTTTATGTATATTTCATTCTGATTGACAAAGCGTAAGAAATAACGAAATTTGCTTGGTCTATTTTGACTATTCTTACTGAACTATAACTTTTCTAAAGGATGTCTAATTAAGAAGAAAAAAGATATTTAAAAAATGCTACAAGTTACATAGACGCTTCAAAACACAACTATTTTAAGGGAATAATATTGTATTGAATGTACCTAGTAGTAGTATCTTCACGCCCATATCCCTGAAGAAGTAGGCAGAGGCACAACCAGGGCACCCATGACTAGCCGAAGACACTAAGTCCCACAAGGTGACAAGCTTATCGCCAACCGGACACACATCCAATCCCGAGCAACATTTTTTTTATTAGAAAATTGGAAAAACCAAATTTTTTTTTGTTGCCCGACCCGGGATTCGAACCCGTTCCGGGGTTCATGCAGTCAAGTGCAACATCTGAACCGCTAGACCACAGATGTGATTTTGAATGTACCTACGTACATTTATAATTTTAAGGCCAGCTATAACCATACTTTATGAAATTTAACTAATTACTTATACAGTGTTTCAGAAGATTATTTAAAGATGGTGAATAAATATTTACGAATGAAAAATTTAAAATGTCTAATGTGAGAACATTATTGTCGTTACCTGTGAAAAAGTCCTACGATATTTTGTTTTAACGCGCCGCTGTTATTTGCACTTTTTTAAATGCTTTTTTTTGTGAAAATAAGGGCAAGTGCACACTGTGACATCATATTATTTTCGATTTGTGTATTTAACAAGATATATTAATATATTAGATATATTAGATATTGAAATCATGTTGACTTCTCTTGTTTTTATTTTAGTTTTAAGTATTTTTTCAACAACAGGTTTAAACAATACATTATTTTCTACGAAATTACTTGCATTTCTACAATTTATTCTGCATCTGCAAGATATTTCGCAACGGCTTTTTCGTAAACAAGTTTTTACGTACAAGTAGGCATTCAAGGAGATTGTTTTTCTTTATTTTAACCAAATTTTTAAACCGTGTTGATCCCGGCTTCTTTGCAGAATAGACCATCTGCCATCCTGCCAGCAGCTCGTAAAAGGCGAGCATAGGCTTACCGTCACTAACACCGTGACATCTGACTATTCCTGTAAAATTATTTTTGCTCGAGGCCTAACATCCCGGCCTCCGGTTGATAAACGCACCATTACCACCTTTGGTGTCTCTAGGCGGCGGGGATTTCTTGCCATCAGGAAATCCGTCTGCTTGTTTGCCGTTCAATATCGTAAAAAAAAGATACCTCTTTGGATTGTTTCGTAAACAAGTTAAAAACAAAAGGATGTCCTTAATACATTACTATTTATTTGTCCTGGTAGGCATACAAGGAGATTGCTTTTCTTTATTTTAACCAATTATGCTGATTTTACTAGTTCTTAATAAAGTTTTTTTGCTTACTAAGTAATTTAGGCACAATAAAACTGCGAGGTACCTATCTTTATAATTACGTCATTAAGTACACAGACATTAAGTATTTTCCTCGATTTCCCCAAAACTTCATCATCAGATCTAGACGTGGTGGCAAAGGGGTTACCCTGGAAGTAGATTTTTGAACCTACTCTTTTTAAAGTTAGTTAAGAAATTATGGAGAAGTCGTTAACCATCGGCACAAAAACTAAGTAGCAGTCAAACATATAACTTCCTCCTTTTTTCAAAGTCGGCTAAAAATTGAACCATGACCATAAGTATAATGATAATAAGATACAGCCTGTATTAGCTAAAAAACATATATTTTAAATTTTCTAAAAAAGATAACATTTCCCGGGATTGAATTTTCCAGGTTGGCGATAGGCTTGCCACCTATCACATTGTGGGACTTAGTGTCTTCGGCTAAACGTTCATGCCGATTGTGCCTCTGCCTACCCTTTCGGGGAGGTGTGAAAATAATGAAAATAATAGTCAAAAAAACAAAAAAATATTTCGGTTTGGATTCATTAAGATTTTTTTCTGGCGTATTTTATGTTTACACTGCAACACTTTACATTAATGTTAATATAAAAAAAACAATATAACTAGTATTTACTCAAATGAAACACTGGTTTAAATTTACCGATCTCAAATGGATTTGAATGAGGCCAAAACCCAATTATGACCTCCTCCATATTTTCTGTACAGCTTTCAACCGCCTAATTATGGTGATTGTTAAGAAATCAACATTGCATTGTACTTTGCACTTAGAGAAGTGGTTCTAAGTGTTTTAAATGTTGTTTGCGTCGACAAAAAAAGTGAAAAAATACTAAGTTAACAGGATGTTGCTATAAATTAACTTAGTATTTCATAAATGTTATTTTAATAAATATTTCTTAAATCAAATTATTAAATAATCATAACAATACTTGAAGCAAAAAATATTGAACCTTTTCTTACGAAAATTGTGCAGACGCAGGAGTATGAAATTTGACACACTTGTTGTTTATGTGACAAACAAATATATTGGTTGGTCCGGGCTCCTTTTTTTATATAATTTAATTTATATCCTTATTTAAATAAAAAAATAATTTCTACCAGACAACCAAGAAAGACGAGAATGTTCTAATAAAAGGTTAACAAAAGTATGCCTAATGTTACATTTTTTCATTCTCCTAGGCAGTCTTTATTTCTTATGTTTCAAGTTAGAATATTGTAGTTTATTTTTAAACGATATTTAATTTTTTTTGTGACATTGGAAGGCAAACAAGCAGACGGATTTCTTGATGGGAAGAAATTCACGCCGCCTAAAGACTCCAAAGGCGGAAATGGTGCGTTGCCAACCTGAGGCCGGGATGTTAGGCCCCGAGTATAAGTAAGTTTACCAGCTACCTTACCCTCCGAACTGAAATACGTCATGGGCAAGCATTAGACATTATGGTGACAGGAATAGGTAAGGCGGTGGTATCGATCCAGGCGACTCGCTGCGAGTGCGAACCTCTACCACCTAGTGTGATGTTAAGGTGTTAGTGACGGTAAGCTTATGCTTGCCTTTTACGAGCTGCCTGACAGGAAGGCAGGTGGTCTATTCTGCAAAGGAGCCCGGACCAACATGGGTAATAATATATATAGGTACGGGGAATAGGTATATTTCAGAAATTTAAACAATAAATTAATTTATTATTATATTTTATCATATTTTGTTTGTTTTAATGGCTTTGATCTTAACCCACCAATGTCAATTAGAAGTTACTTAAGTGAAAACACATGTAGGTATGTAGTTTTGCAACGAAAGGGTCAGAGACCCTTAATATGACTGGGGGGTCATAGTACGATGTTTGTAATACACAATTTCAGAACAACTTATTTGCTCTAAGTTACAAGAAACAGCGATTATAGATTTCAACTTAAAAAAAATATTTACATCATTTTGGGAAAAAATCAGGCTATGATGAATTAGCTATATTGCTTTTATACATATGAATGAATGAATGAATGAATTTATACACTTTATTATGCACGAAAATTTAAAAATAACACCTATAATATTTAACTCAGGTGCACAAAGGCGGTCTTAGCGCTTCAGAGCAATCTCTCCAAGATAACCTTACACATTAAGAATGTGTAAGGTTGTGCTTACCGTTGACGTGTTCCTTTTCTAAGAATAAGATAGCCGATAAATTTACTTTTCTTGCTCGAGGCCTAACATCCCGGCCTGAGGTTGGCAACGCACCATTACCTACCATCTTTGGTGTCACTAGGCGGCGTGAGTTTCTTACTATCAGGGGATCTGTCGCCTTGTTTGCATTTTAAAATCATAAAAAATTAGCAATAATTCCCGAGCACTCTTCTTTCGACAAATCACAGACCACACCGAGTGCATCCTAAGAATCCTACCAATGCTCATAAATTTTCTTCAATAATTCCGTGGCAGCATCGACTATTGATCTTCTCCTAATAAAACCAGAATGAAGTAATAATACTAAGAGGGCTGACCCCAATAGACGTGGAAAATGTGTCACGAAACAATGAGACCTCTAAAAATAACTGAGTTAGAAAAGTTTTCTTTAACTTGTATCATCTCTTAGTAAACCCAGAATGGAGTAATAAGACTAAGATGGCCGACCCCAATAAATATGTAAAATGTGGCACGAAAGAAGAAGGAGACCTCTTAAAAATAACTATGTCAAAAAAGCTTCAGTAAGTGACTTGTATCATACATAGATATGCATAAACACGACCCGTTCGCCAGCTCCAACTAGAACGTATTTTAAATAGCCATAGACTATGTGTTTGATGGCGAGTTGACTGCATATTCTATCCCTTACCTTCAATAACAAAACACGAAACAAATACACAAAAAGCCTTTAGTTAATACGGCGATAATATTGTTCAACATATTGATGCTGTTTTTTTTTTTCAAAATTTTTCATACGCAATTTTTAAAATTTTTGAGAAATTTCTTGTAAAAACTATATCTGTTAAAGACTTCTTAAACCTAACTTAAGTTTCTTTCAATAAATGTTCCAGGGCGCTTCCATGGACTGATAAATAAATAAATATCCCTGGACAAATCACACAAATTGAATCGAACCCCAAAGTAAGCAAATTATATGCTTGTGTTATGGGTGTTAGTCAACAATACTATTACATAGAAATACTTAAATAGATAACATAATAAATTTAATAAACACCCAGACCCGGAAATGCAGACATCTAAATGTTCATCACACAAATGCCTGCCCCCGTCGAAAATCGAACCCGAGCCTCGTGATTCGTCGATGCAGCTCGGTGAGTACGCTAGTATTTTCTAACATAAACAACGTTGTCCAGAATGAAAGAAAAGATTATAAAATATAACAAAACTTAACGATATTTTTTTATGTCAGTTGCATAATTCGATTTCAATACTAATTATTACGATAGAACAACGTTTGTCGGGTCAGCTAGTGCTATATAAATTTATCTTACGCGATGCAAAATGAATTTTATTTTTCTATTTTAATTTTAATTTGCGCAAAATATCGGAATTTAACGTTATTATCACACTTGTCTAAGGGCCGAAGCCGCCGAACTTACATCGACCTTTACCGAGCTGATAACAGAATGAAACATATTTTATAACAAATTTAGTATATTATCATTATTATAATTTATTTGTTGTATGTTTTCGGTTGGCGCTAGGCTTGCCACCTATCACATTATGGGATTAGTGTCTTCGGCTAATCGTGGGTGCCCTTGTTGTGGCCCTGCCTACTCCTTCGGGGATATTGGCGTAAAGATATTAACTTACTTTTTATATAATATAAAATATATTAAGTATAAAAATATCCCGGACAGAAGATTTTTAATCAATAAAATATTTTTTATGCAATATTGAAGATAACAAGAAAATTGTATCCTGGCATAAAGTAAAAGACGTACATATAGAATATACAGACGATTTATACCTGAATGAACTACGGGGTTGCCAGGTATAAAGTTGTATGTCAATGCCTGTGAAATATACAATAAAGTAAGCGCTGGTCTATTGTAAACACATTGATAGTATATGTTTGCTAAAAAATTGTATTCATGGAACATGTCTTAATATAATATGAATTATTCTGTCTAGGATTATTTTTGGGAACCCCGTTTTTAATGTATTTTCTATTGTCCTAAAGTTATTAAAATTATGTTTCATTTTATAATCAGTTCAGTATAGTCGATTTAGGATCGTATCATCTACTAAGTGTCCTATAAGCCACTGGACATCATTACGTAGAAAAGCTTAAGTAGCTAACTTGTGTCACACATATATATGCGTAGTCACGACCCATTCACTAACTCTACGAAGAAAGTATGTTTTAAATAGCCATAAGAAACTATGTGTTAGCATCGCTACATTATACCCGATCTCTGGCCTGTAATAAGTACATTTTCATACTTTGTTATTCTAATTTAATAATAAAAATGATGTTTAATAACTGAAACATGTGTTACCGAGTTTATTACAAGGATGTTTGTACATTTTTAACTGTAGTAATATTTTCATTATCGATACTCAGTATCTACAATAAGTGTTGACTTGTGTTGTAGGTATTTGATATTTTTTAATTAATTTATAAATAAATTGTTATTCCTTTTTTATTGTACACTAGGTGTTGCCAGCGGCGTTGTCCACGTGGTTAATTGTCTCACAGGAACATTTTTTCGGGATAAAAAATATCCTAAGTATCAATCCAAGTTACCCTTTATGTGTATGCTAAATTGATTCAGCAGTTCTTGCGTGAATGAGTAACAAACAAACATACAAACTTTCGCATTTATAAAATTAGTAAGATTAAAGAATCGCTCCTGTCTAGTGGTCCAAATGATAAATAAACATCACTGGATATATTGCACAAATTGAATCTAAACCCAAAGAAAGCAAATTTTTTGTTTGGATTATGGGTGTTAGATAACGATACTAATACACAGAAGTACCTTTATAGATACCAGAATAAAATAAACATCCAGACCCAGAAATGCAGACAGAAAATAAGGGGTGTTATAAGTTTGACTTGTCTATATGTATGC
The DNA here is from genome assembly GCA_002245505.1 of Calephelis nemesis. Taxonomy (NCBI): domain Eukaryota; kingdom Metazoa; phylum Arthropoda; class Insecta; order Lepidoptera; family Riodinidae; genus Calephelis; species Calephelis nemesis. The sequence goes on along the minus strand of NJDD01001686.1, from coordinate 44,289 downwards.
ATGTGCGTCTGTAGCAACGTAACATTGAACCGATGAACAATTTCGGTTCGGTTTTTTTGTTTGAAAGCTGATGTGATCGAGATGATTTTTACCAACATTGCATATAGGTAGGTAGGAATCAAACATATTATTTCTGTGTTTTAAATGTCGCTTTTGATGTTGTAGTTTATATTTAATTCAGACTTAAATTATTTTATATAACTTATTTAAAAAAAACTAAGTTTAATCCCTTGACGAGCACGATAATAAAAATAAATTACAGTAAAGACAGCAGAACACTATAATTATTAAATAATTTAAAATACCTGCTATTTAGGTAAACTGTAAAATATCTAATGGTTGATTAGACAAAAATCAAATATACTTATATTATATAAAAACGAATCATCACATCACGCTTGAACGGATAGACCAATTTTGCTAAATCTTTTTTGTTATTTTGGTTATTATAAGGAGAAGGATCTTATGAAGACAAAAACTGGGAAAATTGCAAGAAAAGTGGGAAAAACTATACTTCTATGTAGTCCACACAAACTGTTTATGTCAAGCGATACGTCATACGAAGTTCGCCGGATCCGTTAGTACGTAATAAAAATATATGTGACCTTTTTTTATGTTACAGGTAGACAAACAAGCAGACGGGTTTCCTGATGGTAAGAACGACGCCTAGAGACACCAAAGATGGTAATGGTGCGTTTCCAACCTGAGGTCAGGATGTTAGGCCTTGAGCAAAAGTAAGTTTACAGTAAGTTTACCTTACCCTCCGAACTGGAACACGTCATGACGTTATGGCGGCAGGAATAAATAAGGCGGCGGTACCAATCCGGGCGAGTCGCTGCGAAACTCTACCACCTAGTCAGATGTCACGGTGTTAGTGATGATAAGCCTATGCTCGCCTTTTACGAGCTGCCTAGCAAGAAAGGCCTTGGTCTATTCTGCAAAGGAGCCCGGACCAACACGGGGAAAAAAAACCTAACCAAATCTATAGATGTCGCATGGATTTTCATGTTATATAATACCTTTAAAATACGAACCTACTTTACAAATATTAATTACCTGTACAAATAGGCAATTTGTAATAGATTTTCTGACATACAATGATTAAACACCGACGAGCGTGTTGTAAATAACGCTGCAATTTATAAAGCTGAGTTTTCACTCTAGGAGCTTAAATTGTCTAGACTCTAGAGTTTAAGTTGCAAATTCAAACATTCATCATCAACATTTTTCTAAAATATAGCCATTTCTCGCACTTATCTACTTCTATCAGCAATGTAAGTGATTTTGTCAGATATCTGACGAAATCATGATCTGATATGATATGTTCCATCCGTTCATTTTTATATTTGATATTTTCCATCGTCGGCGCTTGGTAAAACTTCCAAATATTCATATTTTTAAATGAAGAAACACTTGTACTGTTTTACGTATCACTTATATTTTATTATTTTATAAATAGCCTACCGGTTTCGCTTTTTACAGCATCATCAGGGCTAGAACTTAAATTGTTTTACATCAGTACAAGTGTTTCTTCATTTAAAAATATGAACGTTCATTTTTAATTCATTTGAAAAAACAGCATACACCTAAAATAATTATTATTGTCGGCGCTCATCACGGTTATCGTCATTATAAGAAAAAAATACTGAATAATACCTTGACCTACCTTATTATTTTATTTTATCTACAAATGCAAAATAAATTTATATCGACTTTCGACTATTGAAATGGTTTTAGAAAATGTGTCCATACATGTTTAGTTATATGTGCACATATACTTGAATTATGATTATGAACTTAAGCGGTCTTGTTAATCTATAATATAAAAATGAATCGCTAAATGTGTTGGTAAGCGTATAACTTAAGAACGACTGTGAACGACTTTTTTTGTTGTGTTAGTTATTATCAGGACAACGTTTTTAAGAAGAGAAAAACCAGGAAAGTTGCAGGGAAAATGGGAAAAATATTTATTAATTATTTCCCAATTCCCATACTGAACAGGTGGAACGAAGTTCGCCGGGACAGCTAGTATATTATAAAGACTAAAGTACTCCAAGGTATAAATTGACATTGTATCGTTTATATCGGTGTAATTCCGACGGTTCGAAATTTTGAGCGCTTTTAAAAAAAATGTGTTATTAATTAGTACAGAATTTATTAATAAAAAAACATTTTTTAGCATTCATTCTATACCTACCTTAAGTTGACAGAAAAGTATGAACAAGTACTTTATTTAAGCTCGGGGCTTAACTAGTAAGTTCACGAGGTTTGACTAATAGTTGTTCTGGCCAACTAGTGTCGGGCTAATGTCAGTTGGAAATGAATGAAAATAATTAAATATTCTTAAATCGTACACGAAAGGTCAATAAAAGAAATACATATAAAAAAAGTCGTATTAGTTACACTATTTAAAAGTCCAAAACGGCTGAACCGATTTTGCTGAAAAGTGACGGGAAGGTAACTAAGAACCAGGAGACGGACATAAGATACTTTCCATCTCGTTCGACGGAGAAGAAACTAAAATAACAACATTTTAATTTTTCCCATACAAACTCAACGGGTTCGCCGGAACAGCTAGTGTTTAATAACATTAATGTTTTAATCAAGGTAAGATTATAAACACCATTGATTTATAATCTAACTTTCGAGTTTGAGTACCAGTTGTTGGAAGTTTATAAAATTACAAAATGTCGAAAAATGATACGTTATTTTTAAAATTGTTACAGAGACAAAAAAATGAGAAGTAGTGGGAACTGGGACGTTCAGATCAGCAAGTTATCCTTATTAAAAAGGGGTATTTTTACAGCAGTTACAAAGTATATCATTGTTGCCATTGACGTCTTGAAATGAATGAAATGATTGTAATAATTTTTAAACCCAGCCGGAAAAAGAGGGGTAGTGTTGAGTATATGTTTGGGTATGTGTGCCTGTCTATTACATATTATCTCCGGAACGAATAGACTGATTTCGATTCTGATTTTTTTGTTTATAATTTTTACTTTTTTTAAATTGTTGCTATTAAAAACAAGTAGTTAATTAATATTTCTAATCTCACTTTTTCTAACCCTCCATTATACACTTCACTTTAAAAATGACAAAGATAAAGACGGTATGGATGAAACAGGACAGGCTTTTGTCACCTTTGAGATACCGCTTACCTTAAACCTAGCTCATCATTTTACGTGAATGAAAAATAACTTCTACACAAATACAATTAAGTTCATTCTCATTTGTATCAACTATGAAAGAATATTGACCCAATATTTGTCCAACATGTCAAATAAGTCCAGGCGTTTGATTTGTTTGTATAAGATGTAGACATCCCGACATTTATCCAGTATAAATTGAGCTCCTTGGTATTATAAATACATTTTAAATTCAGGTTTTTGTAGACTGGGTGTTGTATTGTGTAGTTTGTCATTTGAACAACTAATGTGTAAACAGATAAAGGGTCATTTTGGAGTGAAAGTAAAATGTAAGGGTCTTTAAGACCATCAACAGTGATGAAGGGTTACTCTTGCTTTCGGAATGATACTATTTATTATGTTCATTTTAAAGGGTTCCTGTGCTAGGGACACAAACTTTCAATTCATCAAATAGACAGATGCTTTTAAACTAATGTTGATATGTGATTAAATGTAAAAATGTTTTACTTTTCTCTTATTCCAACTTACTAAAAGAGCCTTTACTACTGAAAGTGTAATTATTTAAACATATAATATATATACATATGTATACTTATAGCAAGTTTTTAGTAGTTAGTATAATCTATATTGCTTTTTAATGCATCATGATAAAAAGTAGAACAGTATAAAATTATCCAAAATTTACTTTTTATTTACTATAATATTTACTAGTTAAAAATATTTTTTAGTTAGAAATAGTTTCACAGTATGGAACAGAAGTTTTTTTTTGTTGAACCAAACGAAAAGGAGGAAACTTAATATTATGAGTTTACGTGTCAGTGTAAGTGAGTGTGTGTGTCTATGGCACTATACCTCGTGAACGAATGGACCCTTTTTATGCGGATGTTTGTTTGAAAGCTGACGTGGTCTGGTTATTAAAAAAATATTGTTTTTTCTTAATCCCCGACTACAAGCATCCATTATTTTTGAAAAATTAGGAAAGTTTACTGACTATAATACATCATATCAAAAAGTGCCTTCACGCCCGTACCTTCGCAAAGGAAGACAGAGGTTCAACCGGGATACCCACAACAAGTAGACAACACTAGACACCCACAACACGATAGGTGGCAAGCCTTAGGCAAACCGGGCACACATCCAATCCCGAGCAAAGTCATTTTTTATTAATAAATTGAAAAAAACACATTTTCTTTTAGTTGCACGACTCGAGAACCGAATTTGATACCTCATTCATGAAGTGAATTCCAATACCCAACTGCTAGACCACAGAAACTATAATTAGACAATAATGAACACTACGGCTACAGCTAATAGAAGGAGTACGAAATGCGACTACACTTATTAATCTGGTTGAAAATAAACCAAATTGATTTATGTAGTTGAGTACAAACAGACAAACTTTGTACCAACAGATGCTAATAATAAAAATGTTAAAATACATTTTGACAGTGCAGTAAAGGCAAAGTGCATTCCTTCGCGTTCAGCCAAAACAATTCGCGCGCATTTCAACGTCACTGTCAATGGGGCAACAGATAACAATAAACTTGAATGACATACTCGCACGAGACATGGCTGATTTGTAACTATTGTTGTTGACTTGTTAAAAAGAAAAAATAAAAGAACAAGAAAGAGATCTAAAGCCATTTAAATCAAACTCGAATGGAAACCACACATGAAAATGTTTTTATTGATTTGGTTAATACATGTTTCTTTTTTGTAAGTTGAAAGAGAAACATAATGTTGGTCCGGACTCCTTAGCATAATAGAACTCTGCCTTCCTGCCAGGCAGTTCGTAAAAGACGAGCTTAGGCTTACCGTCACTAACACTGTGACATCTAACTACGTGGTAGAGTTTCGCAGCGACTCACCAGGATTGTTACCACCGCCTTACCTATTCCTGCCGCCATAACGTCATGACGTGTTCCTGTACGTGTGTAAACGTGTGTTCCTGTACTGTCCTGACGTGTGTAAACTTACTTTTGCTTGAGGCCTAACATCCCGGCCTCGGGTTGGCAGTGCACCTTTGCCACCTTTGGTGTCTTTGGGTGGCGTGAATTTCTTATTATCTGGAAACCCGTCTGCTTGTTGGCCTTCCAATATAATAAAAAAAATAAAGAACTTGCTGATAGTAAAAAATACATGTTGCTTGGACACCAAATGGGGTAATGGTGTGTTACAAACCTACAGACATTGATCGTCTTCATAGAAATCAAAATCGAAAGCAGATCGAAAGAGGCGAGCAAACTGAAATTGGTCATTACCAGGTGACCATCATCTATATGGCAGAGTTTTGCAGCGACTCGTCCGGATTGGTACCACCGCCTTACCTATACCTGCCGTCATTACGTCAGCGCTTGCTGTTGACGTGTTCCGGTTCGGAGAATAAGGTAGCCGGTAAACTTACTTTTGCTGGAGGTCTAACATCCCGGATTCATGTTGGCAACGCACCATTACCACCTTCTATGTCTCTAGTAGGCGTTAATTTCTTCATCAAGAATTCCGTCTGCTTGTTTGCCATCCAATATCATAAAAGAAATAGCAACAAGAATACTGGTGGTAGAGTTCCGTGCTGCAACTCGTTAAGGTATGGATCTACTACCTTACCTATTCCTGCAATGGTAATGACAGCTTCATGTTCTAGGCTGGAGGGTAGGGAAGCCCGCTTGCAGTTGGTCTAACAACTATGGAGTCTATAAGCCACGTTTATCTCTTACCACCAATAGAGTTGTCTGCTTATTCACTATCTAGTCGTCACAGCAATTGGCCTTTTAAGATTCTAACCTTTTAAACAAACCACGGATTAACATACAAAATTGTTTAAGTTCTTGTAACAAAATGCATGTAATAAATTGGTTAAGAATTTTGCTGTTACTAATAAGACAGGATATAATTTTCCCTACAGGTGTGATTAAAGATTTTTTTGTCTAAAAATTATCGCCTCTGTGGTCTATTACTAATGAAACAGAATATAATTTTTCCTACGATATAATGTTAGGTGTGATTAAAGATTTTTTATCTAAAAATTATCGCCTCTGTGGTCTAGCGGTTCAGTTGTCGGACTTGACTGCATGAGGGATCAGGTTCGATTCCCGGGTCGGGCAACAAAAAAAATTGGGTTTTTCCCATTTTCTAATAAATAAAAACGTTGCTCGGGATTGGATATGTTCCCGGTTGGCGATAGGCTTGCCACCTATCACATCGTGGGACTTAATGTCTTCGGCTAGTCGTGGTTGCCCAGGCCTTTGTCTACATCTTCAGTGATATTGGCGTGAAGGTACTTTTTAAAAAAAAATAACTAAAACACTAAATGCGGTGTACAATATCAAAAGTGCGCACAGTTGTCGTTTTCAAACCTTAAAAAACTTTAAGCGGCAATCCTCTCTTACTGTAAAAACAGTCATCTGCCTAAACAGGTACTCAAACTCTGCAAAAACTCGGTATATATTAACATTTCCGTATTTGTTATTAACACTGAAATTAAACATTTCTTCTTGCATATTCATTTTAGTCGGTGCCTTATTAGTAAAGAATGACACATCTGTCAAAATTTTAAATACGAATTTAAACTAGGAACAAAAAATGTGAATATTCATGATAAATAAGTAGCTATTTATTTATTAAACAACCATTCGGCATCGAGGGCTATTTATGTTTTACCTCCTTATGTCCGCCATCTTTGAAGTTGCATATTTAGTAAATGGTGGCATGTTCCTTAAAAAGACATTTAAAGGCACTCTTTCCCCGCCTTTTTTCTGTCTAATATGAAATGCCTTTAAGTAGGTAGATATTTATGATACACAATGTTTATGATACAGATGTTTATGATACATAAGCTATTGCGTTATGTCTTAGGTGAAAACCAAAGAATAACTCAAAATGGTCAAGCCGTTTTCGAGTTACAACATCAAGTCTTAGACATTATATTTGCCAAAGTTTGTATGTTTATGCGTATGTTCTGAATTCAAGTCTACACGGCCAAACGGATTTTACTAAATTTTAGCAAAAGTGTACTTTTTTATGATATTAGAAGGCAAGCAAGCAGACGAATTTCCTGATGATAAGAAATTCACTCTGCCTAGAGATACCAAAGGTGGTAATGGTGCGTTGCCAACCTATGGCCGGGATGTTAGGCCTCGAGCAAAAGTAAGCTTACTGACTATCTTATCCTCCGAACTGGAACACGTCAACGGTGAGCACTGACGTTTTCGTGGCAAGAATAGATAAGGCGGCGGTACCAATCCTGGCAAGTTGCTGCAAAACTTTACCATCTAGTCAGATGTCATGATGTTAGTGACCGTAAGCCTATGCTCGCCTCTTACGAGCTGCCTGACAGGAAGGACAAAATTAGGCCTCAGACCATAAGTTACTTTTTTATAAATAACTAACATACCACGGACAAAAACTGAAAGTAATTTGGATCTCCAAACTTTGTCAATACCTTTAGTGGACCTAACTTTCATTGGCGGCATTTATGAAACATTTCGAATTAAAACCAATACAAATAACCCAATACAAAGATCTAAAAAAGTCTTAAGAAATATCTGGTATTGCAGCTATTTATGGGACGAAGATCCCCATCAAGCGACTTGGTATTTACCTCCACTCATTAAAAATTTAATTAACTTTAAAGTCTTTTGCACAAAGCATAACATATTACCATATTAATATGGCGTCATTATTCCGCCGCGGTATACATTAGTGTACCTAATATAAATAGTGAATATTAATTAATACATACAGTCCCATTTTAGGCACAGGAATGAGCAACCTGTCGAAGTATCAACTAAAAATATAAGGGAAACATTATGGCCATTTTGGGAATCATTTGACCGTACCGCCATTAGTGAAGTTGCTTAGTCCTTTAATGATATTACACCTAACCGCGTAAAAAGCTGTTAGTTGAGTCATTAGTCTTTTTTACCCGCGACGGAAAAACAAGGGTTAGTTTGCCGTGTTATGTGAGTTTGTCTGTGGCGTCATAACTTTTGAACTAATAGACCGTTTTCGCTGTGGATTCTAGTTTGAAAGCTAACTTGCCCGAGATGATTCTAATATTACTTAAAAGTTTTAACTGGTATTGTTTTTTTAATTAGGATTATTATTCAACGACACGTTATTGATACTCATAAAAATTAAAAAATTATCTTTACGTCACATCAAAAAAATAATCTTTGGTAATAATAAGTACCTTATACATAATAAGGACAAAATAAATATGGACCTAAACTTGGCTACTGATATTTCATAAAATTTAATGGTAAAATTTTTATCTTTTTTGTGGTATTTTTATGATTGTATGTGTGCCCTGTTGGCGGTAGGTGGCAACTATCACATTGTGGGACTTAGTGTCTTCGGCTACTCGTTGGTGCCCTTGGTTGTACCTCTGCCTCCTTCTTCGGGGATATGGGCCTGAATCTACTTTTCTTTTAATTATTTTACTTGATGTATTATGAAGTATGAATGACAGATCCTGTCATAGAATAAAATCATCTGTCGGTTTTTTCACGTTCGAATCTTCCTCATTTTGTCGTTTTTTCATCACACATACAGGTAATATACCTACAAAACATACAAATCATCGACAAATGTTTATCAGTTAACCAATTTAATAAACATTGCAGCAGCTCTTCCACTGGCAGTAAAGTTAGGGACTGTTTTTATGTAACAAAATTGTATATTGCTTATTTACTCAATTCAATAATTAATAACACAGCAAATCTGATACAAACGCTCTATAATTACCTCGAGGTCAATAATTTCATGCAGAACAACTTTTAACTTGCAACGTGCAATTTCTCTTGAGCTTTCGATTACCGTCATTCACTAATACCACTCGTTTTCTCTAGACGTATTCATTAAAACTAGTGGTCGCCCGTTGGTCGAAATTAAATCGGTTGGACCATAGTAAATTTTAATATGTTGTTGACAAAAACGCCATCTTCATTTCTCAAAACCAAATACTTTGTTCCCAAACTTTTTAGTGCGCCATCTGTGATCTTTTATCGTTGTCATCAATATGTTTGTTTGTGTGTGTCAAGTGCATGGTAGTGTGGGTTATGTTTTATTAATTGGTTTAATGTACTTTATAAGCATTATTAATAAAAAAATATTTGCGTTCTGCACTTCTCCTACACATAAACTATAAGTATGCCAAATTTTATGATCCGTCGTCTGCGCAATTTTCGTAAAAAGGTGTCCAAAGTCTTGGCGTCACGTATTAATATATAGATTATTCCGCAAGTAAATAACTCTTATAACATGTAATTTCACGTTAAAAAGCAATCAATGACAAATTAGTCGAGATTGGTAAATGTGGTCTTGATTTAGATTTTTTATTTGACGTTTGGTTAAACTCGAATTTCGTTATGTGTTTTTTTTATTTAAATTAAAATAAAGATTTGGCACCACATATTAATATACAGATTTTACCTTAAAAAAACTAGTTTTAAAACTACGATAATATACACGAGATATAATTATGATGTAAACAATATAAAGTGTGCGTATTAAGGAACATGTCAATTTCATTTCATTTCAAATTCCTGCTTGTTATCTGATAAATTAGTTAAGCGTCTAATGTTTTTCGTTAATACGCACGTATGTACGTATTTTTGAATTCATCCTTCCATTGTTTTTATTAAAAAGTCGCACTTGGCCATAAATTAATTCTTAACTTATTTAAAGATTACCGTTGTAATTATAATAATATATTTCACTTTCTAATTACAGGTCCCTGCCCTTTTTGCAGCTCAGCATTTTAGTTTAAGAAGAGGAGAAACCATCTATATTTTATTATTTACATTTATTAAGTTCTTTTATTCAATATTGTTAATCAATTTATTACACCCTTAATTAAACCTCCGTCTTGTTACTACGAGTATTACTTCGAGGTCAATAATTTTATGACTTGCAACAAGGAATTTCTCTTGAGCATTTGATTACAGGTATTTGACTAATACCTTCCTTTAAAATTTTATACGCCCTAATTGAGCGTTGTTACTTTGATGACGATAAATGTAAAACTTCCAGAAATTATAATATATACAGATGGAAGTAAATGAGAACGTAACCATAGGTTTAATGTTAGCCTTGCGGTAAACCTAAATTTTGTTACAAAATAGTATTTGTCTGCTACTTGTACCAGATACCAATATCTAACAAAGGTACTAGAATCTAAAGACGAGTAAGTCTATTGTTTAATGTAATTAATTCATACTTAACTTATCTAACTCAATATTTATCTGTTTATAACTATTTATATCAGAAAATAGGAACAGGAACATATTTTTTTTAAATAGCATGCCATTTTTGGTTATATAAAATTTTGAATTGTATTGTATTAAACCTGAAAATAACCTTGATTCTTGGCTTTTCTACATTTATAAAATTATGTTTTTTGAACGCTGGTTGTCGTAGTTTACAGAAAAAAGTTATGTAGCTCTCCCGCAGGCACGGGATGTCCCGCAAATATGATTTTCTGCTTAACCACGTAAAATCAATCGATTTTTTTTATGTGAGTATTCAGTGAACTAGCACATAGCTCTTCTGACAGTAAAAGATAACCGTAGCCTATAGACACCATGAATATTACAGGTCTATTAATTTTATAATTAATTTAATATTTGCTCAATAGGCTTAATATTAAAATTAAGCCTATTGAGCAAATCTACCGGCTTCCCTATTCTCGAAACATGATAAAGTCATTGCGGCGATAAGAAAAGGTAAGGCAGTAGATTCGAGCTAGCTCGAGCACTCTACCACTAATGGTCTAGTTGATAATGTCATATTTAACTATTTCTCCTCTTACTCCTGGTACAGAGGCAGATATTCTGTTTTATCCAGCGAACCCAGACCAACACACGCTAGCTATTTTGTTGTGAACACTTATTTTTTATAGATACAAGTAATCGCATTTATGATTAAAGTATCTTCAAGCCCATATCCCCGAAGAGGTAGGCAGAGGCACAACTAGGGTACCCACGACAAGCCGAAGATACTAAGTCCCACAATTTGTTGGTGGCAATCCTATCGCCAACCGCGCACATATCCTATCCCGAGCAAAATTTTTTTATTAGAAAATTGAAAAAACTCAATTTTCTTTTTGTTGTTTTTTTATTGTTTATGTTTAGACATTAAATACGAGTATAAAGCTTGGTTATTCAATTTCATTATTTATTTTGTCATAAAATTTGCCCTGTCAAATAGCTAATACCAGCCAATCAAATATAAGCCTTAGTGTAATTACTACGAGGTCAAGTATTTGATGCAATAGCTAGTAAATTGAAACTTGGAATTTCTCTGGCGCATTTGATTACCGTCATTCGCTACTCCCATTCATTCTCTCTGAACGTATTTCATTAAAATTGTCTAAACACTACTTACTAAACTGCAATACCAGTCATTTCGTTAGTGGTGTAATTCTTACCTTCCGCTACAACATCAGTGCTCTCTAATGTTATGTTCCTTGCTAAAAGGTGATCTCTATCACTACATAATATAAAACAAAGTCGCTCTGTTCAAATCTCTGTTCCTATGTCCCTTGTATGCTTAAATCTTTAAAACTAAGCAACGGATTTTGATGAGTTTTCTTAATAAATAAAGTGATTGAAGAGGTTTATATGTATATTTTATTCCAGTGCGAAACCGAGGCGGGTCGCTAGTATATGTATATAAAAGAACGCCGTGTTAATTACACTATTCATAACTCAAGAACGGCTTACCCGATTTGTCTGAAAATTGATTAGCTTAGAACCAAGAGGAAGACATAGGATACTTTTTGTCGTGTTTTTATTACTCGTTCAATAACAGAAAAGCCGGGAATTATTAAAAAAACCAACGATCTTGCACAGATAACATACAATATTCGACCTTCTATTCAATCTGTGACATCACTGTTCTTAATTAACCCTATTTTGCGTGTCATTTTTTAAATAACACATGAAGCTGATTTAATCTAGGTACTTTTAACATTTTACTAACCGAGTTAAAAAAAACGAGGTTTTCTCCATGGTTTCTGAACCGATTTACGTAATTCTTTTTTTGTTTGATGCGGAATAGCTTCGAATTGGTCCCATAAAAAATTGATTCAGGTAGGCCCCTTAGTTTTTGTTTTATGATCATTTCTTACTTATTCTCACATATCTCGATGTTTACTTTCATTAAATCAGCAATAAACTAAAAAGTATTCAATAAAACTAACTATTATTGTTAATTATTTACTACCTATTACTTGTATGTGTTATTTATTAATAGGTTTGAAGTCGGTGCCAATCCCATTTAATACATACTTACATTATACTTACATAAAAAATAGATAGTATGTAATTGATATGAAGCCTTTACTATTTATTACTTTTTAGTTTTTAAGTCGGTTTTTATTAGTGTAGTTATTTTTATAATAATGTCACATAGCGGCACTGTCATAACCAGTGGCGACAAAAAAAGTGTTGCGGAATCTAAAGAATCAGTGTTTCAAATACTTCAATGTCTGTCAAAAAAAGATGTATTCCAAATTTAAAAATGGCTATAGTGTCAAGATGTTATTCCATCGGCTACCACATATGCATTGATATGCAGGCGTTATATTACAAAACGTTCAAGAATTTTTGTTAATCGAATCAAATATTTGACTTAATGCATCCATGCTAAAAATGCAACAATGAGCTGCCCACGTCATTGATTATACAGTCTTTAGAACTGAATGACTAATTAAGCTATTTTGGAGTCTGTAAATAATTTAGAAGGACCTTTAGTAACTGAGGTATTTTTATTCGTATGAAACTTGCGGTCTGTGCGGTTTCTTTTTTTTTATGATATAGGATTGGAAGGAATAGACCTTGAACTCCTCTCTCTGACAGATCATGAGAGATGAGCATAGATTATTACCAACTATACCACTAGTGGTAAAGTTCTGTGCAGCAACTTGCTTGGTAGGGATCCACTACTTTTTTTATGATATTGGAAGGCAAACAAGCAGACGGATTTCCTGATGGTACGAAATTCACCCCGCCTAGAGACACAAAAGATGGTAATGCTGCGTTGCCAACTTGAGGTCGGGGTGTTAGGCCTCGAACAAAAGTAAATTTACCGGCTACCTTACCCTCCGAACCGGAACAGTTCAACAGCAAACACTGATGTTATGGCGGCAGAAATAGATAAGGCGGTAGTAGCAATCCGGACGAATTGCTGCGAAACTCTACCACCTAGTAGGATGTCACGGTGTTAGTGACGCTAAGCCTATGCTCGCCTTTTACGAGCTGCCTGGCAGGAAGGCAGATGGTCTATTCTGCAAAGGAGCCCGGACCAAAACGGGACAGGGCACTCGCTCGTAGGATAGAGCTTATAAAAACAAAGTAAAAAGTTTTGACTTGAATAATGTGCCTAAATAATAACTAAATCTTCGTGAAAATAAATTTAGCAATAATCATAAAAACATGTTAAAATAAAGTTATTATTTTTAAGCTGAGATAAAATGCAAAAGTTAAAAAAAATGGATAAATTTTGTTACCGGTTCGCGTCGATTTTTGCCGTGAGGTGGTCGGGGGTTAAGAAATCAGGAAATATACGCCAGTACTTATTAAAAAGAAACTCTAAATGCTTTAATCTGTATCGAAATATATTCGAGGTACTTACAAATAATATCCTTTCATATCGTAATCAACCCAAATTTAAAATTAAGCCATTAACGGTAAATGCTCGAAACTCACAAAGCTATTGAGGAGAAAACACGGCCGCATTTCAGTCGAAATTTAATTATGTCTTAAATATAGACTTCATATTATCATACTCTGTCGGGAAAATGATTATTATATCCACTCGAACTGATTGGTTTTACCCCACTGCAAAGGTTTTGGGTGTATTTTAAAGATAACTTTAAAGATATTAAATGCAACAGTACAATAACTCTTTAGTAGGCACACTCCTTAACTCACATACACCCACAAGATGATAGTTTTACAAATATGTACACACCGGTACGATGTGTGTGTTTGTCCATGTGTAGGAATTTTTGCTTTTTTTTAATTTATAAAGTGAAACTTATATTACATCGCCTCCAATGTTTTGGTCTGTGTCTCGCATGTCGCGTGACGGTGACGTCGGAGCAGTTGAGGCCAATATGGCGGCGTCTATAGTTTATAATAACTATAGATCAACTTTCACTTTTACCGTGGTTTCATAAAACTACACAATTCTTTTTTAATGCTTTGTTTAATCAATTACTATTATTTACTGTCTGTAAATATGTGTGATTGTAAACCTTTTGCGACGTATTAAAAGTGTAATATTTCTACCAACAAAACACAAATTTTATGTATCAAATATAATATTAAAAACAAATACATTAAATAACAAATAGAAAATGTTATTACAAACATTTTGAAACGCTTACTGTTTGTTAAAAATACAAGACGTCTATCAAAACTTACAAAGTGGTAATTTGAGGATCTGGGGCTTTTTCGATTTTTAGAGGCTCTCATCTTTTGTAAATTAACCGACTAGTTAAAGTAACTTCCCACTCATCCCACTAGGTGGTAGAGTTTCGCAGCGACTTGCCCGGATTGGCACCACCGCTTCACCTATTCCTGCCACCATAACGTGCACTGCTTTTCGTTGACGTGTTCCGGTTCGGAGGTTAAGGTAGCTGGTAAACTTACTTTTGCTCGAGGGATAACATCCCGGCCTCAGGTTGGCAACGCACTACTACCATCTTTGGTGTCTCAAGGCGACATGAATTTCTTACCATCAGAAAATTCGTCTACTTATTTGCCTTCCATTATAATAAAATAAAATAAAATGAAAAAATCAAACCTTAACACTATCTGACCGAGTGAATCCCCACAAAAATTGACATCTAATTTAAGACACGGTCTATAAGAATTTCCTAAATAGCGTAGAACAAAGTTATTATTATTGGAATAATGTATTACATATATACTTCATTTATAAACATAACTACACAAGAACACATTGTAAGAGACACAGTTATTAAAGTACGCATCCATTAAGAGTAGTTGCAATTTCGCGATACCTACACCAGCTTCAGTCCTTTTAATAGCTTTAGTGTTTCACTTTTATATGTCTAGCTTTATTGGTGGCTGTTAGTTCCTTGCGTAAAATGTGTTTTTACATCTCAGGACTTAATAAAACTAAACATTAGTACACAATGTGTTCGCTGCACAGATTATAATTTTTTGTATATGTTTTTTTTACCAAAAAAGAACACCTTTAACTTTAATCAAATGTACCTATTTAATCTCTTGAAAACTGTATCTAAATGTTGTAAAGGAAAAATTAAATTAAATTAATTTATTTGCTGAATATGTTTGTTTAAAAGTTATTACAAATACTTATACTTATTTCGTACAAATATAGGTATTCTAGCACATTGTAGTGCGCAAATATTATATATAGTTTTATAGTTTTTGTCATTGTTATTTATAAACATACTTTTAACATAATTAAAACTATATTTACTAATTTAAAAAGTGTTTGTTATGACTAGTGGTTGCCCATTGGTAGAAATTCGACCATAATAAATATCTTGATGATAAGAACGCCATCTTCATTTCTAAAGACCAACTACTAAACTTTATGAATAGTTAGTGCCCCATCTGTGATCTTTTATCGTTATCATCAATATATTTGTTTATGTGTATCAAATGCATGGTAGTTTGGGATATATTTTATTTACTGTTTTAATGACTTTAAAAGCATTATTATTGAAAAATGTTAGCGCTCTGCACCACTGCTACACATAAAACTATAAGTGTGCCAAATTGTATGCTCCTGCGTCCACGCAATTTTCGAAAAAGGGGGGCCAAAGTTTTGGCATCACGTATTAATATCTTGATTAACATAAACTACTCAAACGGCAAAGCTAACTCCCAACCAGAGCTAATCCTATTTACCTTAACTACCACCAAGTCTAAACCTAGCCAAAAAAAGGATTTAATAAAAGTACTGAAGAATAAAAAAATTATCATTTTACCACAAGGGGCCCATGTTTTCAGTATAGCGTTGTGGAGACGTAGTTACAATAAACACCAATGTTTAGCAATATTCGAGCTCGACGCGGCGGGTCTGCGGACGGGCGATAACGACAGACTGCACTATTCTTATGTTTAGGGTTGCCACTTTCTCTGATTCTACAAAAACCTAACAAGAGCAAAACTGCAAAATACCGATTCAAATTATACTACCATTACGTCTATGCACACAAAAAATATGGTATTGGTACGTATAACCAAAAACAACTACTCGGATCTTTATCAAATTTCTGAGTTATGGTCTACTTTTGGGAAAAAAACTATAAAATTCCATTCGTTGTTGGCCGAGTAAACAATCATAAACATACAAAACAAACAAAAAAAAGTATAATTTAATTTTGGAATTGGTTGCATATTTCTGACATTAGTTGATCAACAATAACTAATGTACTTTTTATTAATTTGGAATGTAAAATGATACAAGAATGTTAACATCTCAGCCTCAACAATGAATATTTATTACACAGTGAGTATTTCTTATTGTCAGTAAATTTGTCTATTTGCTTTCTATTTAAGACTGACAAAATAATGTCATTTTATGCGTAAGTAAAATTAAACACAAAACCTCATAACTATGAACTACTAACTCTAAAACTTATCTTCATAAATAATGAGACTTTGGTCTTAAGAGGCAAAACAAAATTAAGAAATATAATTAAAAGTTATTTTTAACCAATTCCAAACTATTTTTCAACATTTTACAACCCTACAGTTGCTTTGTACGAAAAGTTCGAACTTCTGTACGCGTCTTAATAACGGTTAGTCTGTATTAAAATTTATTTTCCATTGTAGCAAAATGAGATTCTTTGGACAAAAATAAAATGCGGATTTTACTATAGAATATCCAACAGCAAGTGAGGGTTTAAGATGTTCAATTTTAAACCAGACGTGCTGAAATTTTATTTGTAAACTTTATTCTTAGAACTGATAGAGCTAAGGAATAAAAAAGCTACCTTTTTAATTAAGTATATAGTTAAATTAATTTATTTAGTTAAATTCCAATTGCATTCTTTATTGTCTTTATCAATGTATGTATAATGATGTAAAAATGAAAATAAAATTATTCATTTACTAAATATGTGTGTTTAGAGGTTTCAATCTCCCACTGCAATTTGTAATGTAATTTGTTGTACCTTTTATTTAAGTTAAAATCAGATTGTAGTTTGTATTTTTAATCTAAATTATATTGTAAATATTATTATTGAAAAAAAGACAAGCCCGCTGAGTTACTTTCGCCGAATCTTCTCAGTGTGAGGCAGCGATTCCGATCCGGTGGTAGTTTAAAAAAATGTCGACGCGCACAAATACCATTTGTATGGTTCATGTGAATAAAGATTATTCTGATTCTGATTCTAAAAATTGAAATAAAATATTAACACATTCCACTACTTCGTGGTATGCAAATATCTTAACATTATTTATAGTATAGATTTAAGGACTTTAACATTGAAAAAAAACTTGGTTCTCCTTACATTTTGTCAGAGGACAATGAACATTTTGTGTGGAGAAACATTTTTTTCCGCTATTTTCTAAAAGTGTTAGAACAAAATTTGTTGTTTTTGATGCACTAAAGCCGCCCTAGAAAGGTTATACGTTACTTACCAGTAACCCTGTATATAACATATGTATATAATAGGTTTACATATTATATAAACCTTTTTCTTGAATCACTTTATCTATTAAAAAACCGAACTAAAAGCCATTGCCTAGTTAATCTCGATCTAAGTATAAATAGGGACAGACAGCGGAAAGTGACTTTGTTTTATACTATGTAACGATCATCCGCCTATTTGTTAACTATCACAAACTATGAACAGTTATCAACTAATAGTCCAAGAGCCCGTGA
>NJDD01001686.1:14671-25454 GCA_002245505.1 Calephelis nemesis | reverse complement strand
CCAAAAGTGTTAGAACAAAATTTGTTGTTTTTGATGCACTAAAGCCGCCCTAGAAAGGTTATACGTTACTTACCAGTAAATGTATATATCATATGTGTATAATAGGTTTATATATTATATAAACCTTTTTCTTGAATCACTTTATCTATTAAAAAACCGAACCAAAAGCCATTGCGTAGTTAATTTAGATCTAAGTATAAATAGGGACAGACAGCGGAAAGTGACTTTGTTTTATACTATGTAACGATCATCCGCCTATTTGTTAACTATCACAAACTATGAACAGTTATCTACTAATAGTCCAAGAGCCCGTGAACGCCAGACATGTCTTATTTCATAAAAGATGAAAGTTCTGTAAATATGCCTCTAGTACAGAAGTACTCTTAGGTAGTGGTTGATTTGTCATGAAGCAGGTAATAAAGGTATATTTTTTTCAACCTAAAATTCTTTAATTTATAAAGCTAATTTTTTTATATATTTTATCCGTAATAATAACCAAACTCGCGTTACTCATTGCCAGATACCTGCTATGGTTCCAACCCCTTGCCAGACACCCTAGATATATACAGAAACTTTTAGGTTTTATAAAATAAGGTTATGTCTGGCGTTCACGGGCTCTTGCTCTATAAGTATAGATTTGAAAACAAGATATCAAGCAGTGTGGTCTCAATCAACATCAATAAGTGGTCAATATCGGGTTTAAATACACTTGCTACTAGCCTTACTGAAACTCAACGCCGATACCCTGCAAATATGTGAATATGGCCTTATACTTGTTGGGTTATACATTTATAATATTATGTTACTCTCAGTTATAGGGAGAGTACACACTTACCATAATACTAGCAGCCGGTCCCAGCTTCGCACGCTTTACAATTGTAGACGGGTAGACGGTTCTATGTTATTAACAATACATATTATAAACCTTCCACTTGAATAACTATCTGTTAGAAAAATCGTATAAAAATCAGTTGCATAGTTTCAAAGATCTTAGCGTAGGTACTTAGGGATAGACAGTGGCAAGCGCCATTGTTTTATACTACATAAATGTTGATTTGTTATATATTAGAATAGTTACTATAAGGTAATGGTGTGGATTAAATGCATTTTTTTAAATTATATGTTAGATTATTTGATTTTGTTAACCGACTACAAAAAAGGGAAAGTTCTCATTTTGCCCGTATGTTGTTTTTGTAAATTTTGTTATTTTTTTTAAGTTAATTTGACCCATTCTGGGGCCGGCTAAGACCTTAAGGCAATGCTGCCATTGCAATTATTTCGTCATTAGTCACATGTCTTACGTATAAATTGTTCTTATACAGTCATTTGTCACTATTTACAAAGTCACGTCAGGCACTAAAGCGGTGGTCACTTTACACAAGCTCACTTTGCGAGATTTGGCGGCAGCGAGGAAATTCATGATACACTAATTTCTTCATGATTATTTCACTTGTGCACGTTCACTGAACAAAACTAAACTAATTCCCACCTAAATTAACTAATTTAACACGAAATTCAATAACTATAAAAAAATACGACCGTCTTCATTCTAAACTCTATGTAATTTTGTTTTATTTTTGAGTCAATTTGTCCCATTTTGGGACCGGCTAAGACCTTTTGTATTAATTTGTATTAATAAATGATTTTTCTTGTTATTTAATCTAAATTCACTTATTTAGTTTCTTATAATCTTGTTTTCTCCGTTTTAATCGGTCCATCCGCTCAAAAATTAAGATCCCACTGACAGACATACACAAACAAGCACACAAAAAGTTACGTCAAACTTATAACTTATAAAGGAGGGGTCCTTTACCATCGGGGGTTCAATAAAAAAGAAAACGTCATGTACATCCAGCCTTACATTCTTACCATATATTTATATTTGTATATCAGTTACTTAGCCGTTGGAGGTTTTCTCATAAAGATCTGAAGATATCATCAGCGTATTTTAATTATAATGTGAAAAGGAAGCCGATTGAAAGGTATTTCACAAGATATCTCCTGAGATGTTTATATTTTTATTGCTGATTAGTAACCGTCTTTACCTGAAGGTACTTGTCGCTATATTACATAAGTATTTTATAAGACCACGGGTGGTGTTAATTCTCCGAAACCGGCGTATTTGTATGAAAATTATGAATGTGGAAGAAGCTAAAGGTAGGCCAGGGGTCGAAATATTTTGCATTCGTTACTCTCCGCCAACCCTTTACGGGACTTCGCGTGAAGATATAGAATAGAATAACTATTGTGCACCAAAATTCATAATAAATAAATGCACTTAAAGAAACTTGAAAACTAAGCTTATCGCCAAAACAGCGATCTCTTCAAGGCAATCTTATGTTGAGGAGATATAATTAAAGACATTTTGCACGATCGTGTTCTTAATACACAAAAAAGAAATGTAACACATTAAAAAATATCAACGGGAATAGAATTATTTTAAGACAAAGAAAGTAAAATAAACGTTACCTATTCCTGCCGCCATAACGTCATAACGTGTTTCGGTTTGGAGAGTAAAGTAGCCGGTAAACTTACTTTTGCTCGAGGTCTAACATCCCGACCTCAGGTTGGCAACGCACTATTACCACCTTTGGTGTCTCTAGGCGACGTGAATTTCTTACCATCATAAAATCCGTCTGCTTGCTTGCCTTCCAATATTATAAAAAAAAATTAAACGTAGAAAGTGACGTTTAACCATTTTTTTAAACATTGATGTTCCTGAAATATACTGGGAGCGAGTTCCAAAGATTACTTAACTGATAGAGAGTTAAAAGGTATACATGTGTGTAGTGTTTCAAAAGAACGATTTTCTTGTTTTCTCCATGTTTGTCTGATTTCTCTGTGTATATGACCTTCTGCTTCTCTATCTGATAGATTTCTTGGGAGGGATCCACTCCTGCCACCCTAATGTATATTTAATATCACAGTCCGAAGGGTAGACCAACGGTAGACTTACATATAAGGCCTAACACCCTGGCTACATATAACGTCATAACATTTATGGTATCTGTGACGGTTGTTTCTTCTAATCGAAGAGGCAGTGTGGCAGCTTTTTATTTATTATTTATGTAATTCTTTATTGTACACACTAACCACATAAACAAAAAAGTAAAAAAAATTGCAATGGGTCAGTAACAGGAATTTCTTCCAGCCATCCCATTACAAGCATTATGATAAGCAAAAAATAAAAAGAATCTCTATGTAATCCCACCTAAGACAGTGTGGGACTTGTTGTTTTTGTCTAATCATGGGTGCTCTGGTTGTGCGTCTGCCTACATTTTCGGGAATATGGGCGTGAAGATACTTTCATTTTTTTCTTTTAAAAAAGGAAATATTGTAAGGTAAAAGCGAATAATTTCTTATTTCATAAAAACACGCATGTTTAACATAAGTAAGCATAACACACATAAGCACAAAACACTAAATAATATAGTTCTACTGCTTACCTATCAAGAACTTTGTAATTGCAGTTTGCATGTTCCTAAGTTAAATTTGATAACAAGTTAAATTGTCAAATACAAAGTGACTTAACTCAAGTTAAAAGCTAACTCAGAGTTAGATATTTAACCCAGGAACGTGCAAAACGACCCTAACAGTTTATTTGACACTAACTTCGTGGTTAATATATTTAAAACAACTTCAAATCATTGGGATTAAATTCAAATTCTTTTAAACTCACTCTAAAGTACGCCATTCCAGAGTGGAGTTATAAAATTACTGTTCATGTCTAATAATCATTTCATCGACTTGATCAATAATCAGAATAAGGTAAATTGAAGGACACTGGAAAAACAACTTAAGGACAATGGGATTAAGTACAGATTCCAATAAATTCGCATCTGATTGATCATAACCTAACATATTTTGTTGGACACGATTTAATGAAGATGTGTACAAAAAATTAATCGAAATAATTTCTTGAGAACACCCGGTGGTCTTGAACCGCTTATCTGATATGTCAGAGAGATTAGTTGAATAGAGGACGCGCATTTGAGAATAAATAAAAAAATAAATAAATATCTCTGGACAAGTCACACAAATTGAATCTAACCCCAAAGTAAGCAAATTATATGCTTGTGTTATGGGTGTTAGTCACCGATACTATTATATTATATAAATACTTAAATAGATACCAGAATTAATTTAATAAATACCCACACCCGGAAATGCAGACATCTAAATGTTCATCACACAAATGCCTGCCCCCGTCGGGAATCGAACCCGAGCCTCGCGATTCGTCGATGCAGTTAGGCGAGTAAGCTAGCCACTCGACCAACGAGGCGGTCAAGAAACAAGCGCATAATTCAATACAACTGCAAGATGTGCAAGCGCAAGATAGCAAACGTATTAACGGCAAAAAATAGGTACCTTTGAAAAATGCTTTTGATAAGAAACGTCATTTCTTATATATATGAACAGTCTTAAATACAACTCCAATTTCATTATACAGGTACTATGTTTCTTTTACTACCTTATAGCCATCAGTCAATATACACATATTATGTACGTACATATGTATGTATGTAAGAAATGTAAGTAATAAAGATTGACAAAACAAATATGTACAACGTGACCTATGTAGGTACCTGGAAAGCCCTAGGTTGACATTCCACAATGAAATTCGTCATTTCATTTTACGAGAGTATCAAGAGCCTCCGAAATCGGCATGTTTGTATGAAAAGTGTAGTAAATGTTGAAGTGGTTAGGCAAGTCTGCAATGGTCGTGTCCGTGGGCTTGGTGTTCTCCGCCTACCTCGCAAGAGATTTGGCTTAAGGATATATATTTATTTGTATCAATTGTATGTATCATGATTTAATACCTAGACATGACTTTTCGACAATAATAAAATAATGAAATAAAATATTATACTGTAAATGACTTATCAATAGAAATTACAATGCGCACGCTCTACAAAACCGATGTAAGTATAAAATCTGTGGTGTGACTTTTTTGTAAATATTTCAAGTAAAATCTTGGTGTCCTTTATAGATATATCTTATCACATTTAATTAACTTTTAACATAGTTTATAAAATATTTTAAAGCCTTGTTACTTAACTTTAGTCAGCGGCTTTGTCTGTTTTGATCAAAGATTCAGAACTAATAAAATAAGATATCTACCAGGAAAAGTTTGAAAACCTTTAACAGATAGTCTAAAGTTTTTTTAGATAATTTGTTCTTGTCATAGGACTAATCCTTAATCTTGACTCTGCAATTAAACCCCATTTTGTGCCTTTTCTTGCACTTTTGCCATGTTGAAATTATTAAATGCAATTTTATTTTAACTGTCGAGATTTTGCGCTGGACCGCCTTTGACAAATGAAAGCGTCGATTTAAGTTGTAAAGGAATCATACAAATAAGTACTTACCTAGTAAGCAATTTAATCTCAAGTTTACTGCGACGAAAAAAGAAGGGTATTATAAATTTGAAGAGTAAGTGTATGTGTGGGTTTTTGTATGAAACATAACTCCTAAATGGGTTTCACACTTATTTTTGTCGGAAAACTGACGTGATCAAAAGGTTCTTAACCTCTTTATTGATAGGGAATTGATTTTTTAAATTTTTGATTATGTTGCAAAGCAGATATTTTGCCCTTGTTGATACCCAGGGTCGGAAGTATGTACTAGTGAACATTAATACAAAGTTTCTAACAAGGACAATTAATCATTTACATTTGTAATTATACGCTTATTTTAAACCAGAAACATTCTAGAAAGCAAAGCTTAACCCGCGCCATCTTGACACATATTTATTTGCATGTTGTATATTGTTACATGAGAGTGATAAATAATATTTTAAATAAAAACAAATTTAACTAAATCTCCTTAATAAATAACACGTATAAAACTCATGACAAATTATTAAGATAAGGATCTATCTTACAATAATAATCACAACAAAATATAAGTTATAACCTCAAAACCCCATCTCATTTTAATACCTCAATCCACATAAATCATTTAAAAATTACTATTACAAAAGGGACATAACCCAAAATTGTTGACAGCATCTGACAACGTATAAAATTAATGACGGTCATGCATTATTGAGCTACCAAAGTCAGAGGTGGGCCACCCTAACGCGTTTTGTAACAAAATAAAAAACACTAATGTCCCACATCCTTAAAATATTTTACCGTGTGAAATGTTGTGCAATTATACCCGGTATGTGACGCACCCATTTTCTATATATCTTTTTAATTGGTAAATTTTCGTTAAAAACTTTGGGATTCTTGGGGTTTTTGAGTCACCTTAATTACGTTTAATTTTGGGTAATCTTTTGTTTAACGACGTAAGTGTCGACATTTTAGGAAATTATACTAATATGTTTATGTGTATGCTTACGTATGATTTTGTGTTTGCATACATATGACATTGGTTGTAAATATGTAATACGTGCATGTTTTTTTTTTGTTTAGGTGTAATTTTCCCTGTGTTGGTCCGGGCTCTCTTGCAGAATAGACCATCTCCTTCCTGACAGGCAGCTCGTAAAAGGCGAGCATAGGCTTACCGTCACTAACACACGTGACATCCTACTAGAGAGAGAGTTGCGCAGCGACTTGCCCGGATTGGTACCACCGCTTTACCTATTCCTGCCGCCATAACGTCATGACGTGTTCCGGTTTGGAGGGTAAGGTAGCCGTTACTTTTGCTCGAGGCCTAACATCCTGACTTCAGGTTGGCAACGAATCATTAACATCTTTGGTGTCTCTAGGCGGCGTGAATTTCTTACCAACCTAATTTAAATCAACACAGGCCGTCTGTAGACACCAAAGATGGCATTGTTGAGTTAATCTGAAATTAGGATGATCTTTGCATAAAACCTGCCAAGTGTTGGTCCGGGTCCGCTGAGTAAAGTAGACTATCTGCCTCCCTGCCAGGCAGCTCGTAAGATGCGAGCACAGGTTAAAACACAGGTCATCTAACAAAACCACGGGTGGTGGGGAGCTATGCAGCAGCTTGCCAGACTATGGATCCACCGCCGTACGTATTCCTATCGGCATAATAATTTCATGTTGTCATGTTTCAGCCCTGAGGGTAGTCTTGAGCAATAGGCCTAAAGTTATGGCAACAGGACAGCAACGCACCTGTAAGATCAATGGTGTCTAAAGCTAATGCTTGTTCGCTGACCTATCACAAACAAAGAACACCTTTTTCTCCCAGCCGAACATCACAACATCTAAAGTTATGGCATGGCAGCAGGAGATAAAGCAAACATTTTCCCCGTGTTGGTCCGGGCTCCTTTGCAGAATAGACCATCTGCCTTTCTTGCCAGGCAGCTCGTAAAAGGCAAGCATAGGGTTATCGTCGCTAACACCGTGACATTTGACTAGGTGGTAGAGTTTCGCAGCGACTCGCCCGGATTGGTACCACCGCCTTACCTATTCCTGCCGCCATAACGTCATGACGTGTTCCGGTTTGGAGGGTAAGGTAGCCGTTACTTTTGCTCGAGGCCTAAGATCCTGACCTCAGGTTGGCAACGCATCATTAACATCTTTGGTGTCTCTAGGCGGCGTGAATTTCTTACCATCAGGAAATCCGCCTGCTTGTTTGCCTTCCTATAACATAAAAAAAAACTCTGAATCGTAACAATACCACATAGTTCACGTTGCTAGTGAAGAGACATGTGCTGGCCTCATAGGTGCAGGTAATTCGACCTGGTAGACAGGATCATATTCTTCAAAGAAGCCAGAAACTAACATCAAGTTTCTATGTACCTCTGTTTGGGGTTATGCTCTTGTGTCATCTATATATTACACACGTAATGACAAAACTTTAGACCCCTTTTTACGAAAATTGTGCAGGTGCAGGAGCATACAATTTGGCACACTTGTAGTTTATGTGTAAGAGAAGTGCAGAACGCTTATATTTTTCAATAATAATGTTTATAAAGTACATTAAATCAATAAATAAAACATTACCCACACTACCATGCTTTTGACACGCATAAACAAATATAATGGTGTTTAAGATAAAAGGTCACAGATGGCGCACTAACTATTCAGGAAACAAAGTAGTCGGTCTTGAGAAATGAAGATGGCTTTCTTATCAACAAGATATTAAAATTAATTATAGTCGAATTTCAAACAATGTGCGACCACTAGTATATTTTAATCTCCAAAATCCACTGCAGTCGACTTCTTATTAGGACGAGTATTTTAAACGGCTTCTTTATAATCTTTAATTAATGCATGTCCTTTTACAAACAGCCTATTAACGTTGCAAATGTTTTAGAATTCTTCACCTGATCACAAAAACAACCATCCACACTAATATTATAAGCTAACTGCTGTCTGCGCCTTCTCTCGCATTTGAAATAAATATACATCTCTGAAAGACCTATTCGAATTTATTTAAGCAAATTAAATTCTTTTTTTTTTAATTATTAGATACATATACAAATCCAGTATTTTCAATAAACTTCCAGACTAATCAATAAACGCCCAGACTAATCAATAAACTCCCAGACTACTCAATCAATGACTACCAGACTAATCAATAAATTGCAATAATAATCATTAAACTCCCATACTAATCAATAAACTATCAGACTAATCAATAAGCACCCAGACTAAACAATATTCGCCCAGACCAAGAAACATGGACATTTTTGTCAAAGGGGTTGACCCTTTCGTTGAAGTCGAGCCTCGTATATGATCTCGACCAACGACTCAGGTCAGATTATTTTTACAAATGTCAAAATATTTTCGCACTTTCATGGAAATTGAAACACTGGAACTGCAGTATAAAAATAGGTTTAGGTGTGAATAGAGATAACTAACTAGTGTAGTGAAATATTTACAAATATGTATGTATAGGTACAAATTATGAGCTTCGGTTTAACACTTTTTACTCTTTTTGCACTTAGCACTTTTATTTTTAAACTGGCTGACCTAACCAAGTTTGAGCGAAATGATATGCATAGTGACAACTCTATATAGATATCTTTAAAATACATTCGGATTTCCGAAGCTGGACGAATATAGCCGAAGCACATTATTTAAATAATACTACTGTAATGATGTTTCAAAGAAAATTTAACAAGTATCTTCAAGCCCACATCCCCGAAGAGGAGAAGGCAAAGGCACAACCACGGCACCCACGACAAGCCAAAGACACGAAGTCCCACAATGTGATAGGCCTATCGCCAACCGTGCACATATCCAATCCCAGGCAAAGTTATTTTTTATTAGAGAATTTGTAATATATATTTTCTAATTATTTTTGTTGCCCGGCCCGGGATCGAACCCGAAGAAGTTAAGTTCGACGCCAGACCGCTAGGCGACAGACGGTAATATAATGGCTAATTTACATTTTAATTTCTGTCATCAGCGTTCAACAATTTGTTATCAGACTAAAGCCACAGGCCCCAACTTGTCTATCAATCCCGCAATACTGATGATATGCAGCTTCTAAGAACTGCAGCTCATTCTAATTCACAGGAATTATTTGTTAACATTCTCATAAGTTTAATGTGAAATCTAAAAAGCTGACACGATACAAATAGCCATGGGATATCTCACTTTCGGTATACTGTCAGTGCTCGATATTGTAGTATTGGATTAATAGGGAAAGATGCGGAAGTTTGTGAGTATTTATGTATGGATGTTTGTTACTCTTTCAGACTCGAACGGCTAAACCGATTTGTCTGAAATTTGTAACACAGATAAATTGTGACCTGGATTAATATAGGCTACTTTTAATCCCGATCGCACAACAGGTTCCTGTGAAAACGAGGGCGAAGCCGCAGGTAAACAAAGTAACTTCACGCCTATATCCCCGATCTAGTAGTCAGATGTACTACATCCAGACATTTATGTTGGCCGAAAATCTTTTTTATTCCCACGATGTGTTTCGCGGCAAACTTATTACCAACAGCACACTTATTCTATCTTGGTCACAGAACTATGTTGTTTAGTATAAAATTAAAAAAAGTAAAGTAAGCATCTTCAAGCCCATCAAGCCGAAGACACTTAGTCCCACAAAGTGATAGTTGGCAAGCCTATCGCCCACCGGGTACATGATATTCAATCCCGAACAACATTTTTTATTTATAAGAAATTTGGAAATCTTACATTTTTTTTTATTGCAGGATTTGAACTTGGGACATCATGACGTCAAGTCCAACATTTGGACCGCTAGACCACATAGCGACACAGAAAAATGCCATTTATTAAAAACCGCAGACTAAAGACAACGTGTTTCTAAAGAATGCAAAGAAGAAGAAGATACTTTGCACCATCTCAAAAACAATCTAAATATTATAATATGTGTACTCGTATACATTCGTTACAGTTTCGTATTTAATCTTATTTTCCTTAAACCCATAGCCAGCCTGTATATTCCAACCCTAAAAATTATCGATATAATCCTATTAATATTATAAATGCGAAAGTTTGTATGTATGGATGTATGGATGTTTGTTATTCTTTCACGCAAAAACTACAAAACCGATTACAATGAAATTTGGTATGTAGGTAGCTGAAGACCCAGAATAACATTTAGGTAGGCTACTTTTTATTCCGGAGTTCCCGCGGGATTGGGACTTACGCGGGTGAAACCGCGGGGCGCAGCTAGTTAACAATAAACATTTTGTCCCCGTGTTGGTCCGGGCTCCTTTGTAGAATAGACCATCTGCCTTCCTGTGCCAGGCAGCTCGTAAAATACGAGCATGGGCTTGCCGTCACTAACACGGTGACATCTGACTAGGTGGTAGAGTTTCGCAGCGACTCACCCGGATTGGTACCACCGCCTTACCTATTCCTGCCGCCATAACGTCATG
>NJDD01001686.1:0-13705 GCA_002245505.1 Calephelis nemesis | reverse complement strand
GAATGGCAAAATAGAAATTGGTCTAAACTGATTCAGAGTTCTTGGACAAGAGATCTTAGGAAGAGGTAGTACAAAGGCTTTACGCCAAATAGAAGGGAACTTACCGACAGATAAAGAGAAATTCATTAAGTGCGTTAAAGCAGGTAACAAGTGGTCTACTATTGGCATCACCATATCTCTGCCAATTTCATCAAACCCAACAGCCTTGGATTTGATTGAAACTAAAATTTTGTGAATCTCCTCACTTGTAACAGGAGAAAAATTAAATTGCCTATCCGTAAAACAGCTTAAAGAATCAAGATGCAAGAGAGTATCAGTTTTTAGTAATATATCCCTTACCCTACTTAGGGTACTATAAGGGCATCATGGAATGTTTATGGAATCATTGCTGACAAAGATTCCTCATTGACTAATTTAAATATCTTGCACCTCTGTCTATATCGATAAAAAAGATATTAGGTATATCAACACATCCTTATCGCAACTCCAATAATGTAATAGTCAGGGTAAAGAGTGAAGCGACTTGTATAACATCACCAAATTAGCCCAGCGGTGTGTATTAGCCCTTAGGCTATTTAAGGGTTGACAACTTCTGTATTTTTTATCTTATCTGTAGTATCTTCATATTTTTTGTATTTTGCAGGAGCATGTGCTTTTGTTACATACTTCATCAATACTATTTGTAAAGAATTCTCTATTATATAAAACGTTACAAAATAAACAAAAAAAAACAAGTTTTTAATAATTAGATATTTATGAGTATATTAAAAAAACAAATCAAAATATTTTTGATTTTGCTTGGTATGACAAAAACTTTTTTAGAATTTGAATGTCAAATAGATACTTTTTTGTGTTATTTTATGATTTACTAATGTTTTCGCTATACTACAACATTAGCAACATTTTTTAATATTTTTAGTTGTCGTTAACAAAACAGATCAAGAAATTCCAGCAAGGATGAAAAACACATAAAAATGTAAACATATCCACTAAAAAAACAAAACCCTGCAACATTCGGGTAAAAAGCACAGCCCTTCCAATCATTTCGGAATCACCAATGGCAAGCACAGTGTTTATCATGACAAGAGTAGAAAAGAAATAGGTAAACAATACAACATTAGGATTTCGATTAGACCATAATTAAAATTAAATTTAGAATTATTCCTGATTTTGAAACACCTCATTCGATAACAATGGACTCACGGTTCCGAGAAGACCAATGACATTATCGTAATGAATTATTAAACATAATTATTATTCAATGTGAACTCCTGAGGTGGTCTCGTGAGAAGAAAATGAGTCTGATTGTGATTTTCAAAAATGTTTGGACCTTAAAGGATAGTATAGTTAACATTTTTCAGAATCTACATTTTTTACAAATTATATATTTTATTAGATTTAATTAACTTCATAACATGTGACATTGACAACTAATTTATACAGTCTGTCAATAATTGAGCGCTATTTTTTTATTAGCATCTTGACTTTGTTTTTATTATTTCCATTTCATCTTCGAAAAACTAAGTTCATTTCAAATAGAAACTAACATATCAATTTAAGTTTGTATATCCCTAAAATAGCAATGTTTTACAATCTCACACCTAACCAAAAAATATAACAGAATTAAGATACAAGCTTCTATACTAATACCTAAATTAGACAAACTGTTTACTTTTTCATTTATATTTAATAAATTTTACTTCACTAAAAATTGTAGTTCACTACTAAGTACAGATCAGTGACCATTCAATATATATAACAACCTAAAACTGCTTGTCCCTAAAATATCATAACACATATCTATAACAATATTTAACAATAGGTAATATTTATTTATTTTTCACTCTCACATAATCTACAAATATTTTTAAACTTGTAATGCAAACATAGTTTAGCATCTTTGTGAGAGTCTGGTGCCTATTTTAGATATAAATATAGGTACCTGAGTGTTCCACTGTACACACCAGTGTTCCACTGTGTTGACTTATTACATTAACTTAGCCTAAAAGTACAATAGAAATTAGGTTTTATATGTGTATGTATGTGTGTTTATGTGTTTGTGTATAGGTGTGTATATGTGTGTATGTATGTTTAAATCGTACAGCGTAAGATCGTGTTATATTTAGGTCCCAAAAAAAATAATAGATGCAAATACAGATGTCATAACCTCAAGTCAATCTATAAAGTCTCTTTAACCTAATAGATTATCCACGATATATGATTTACTTTTTAAAGATCAATTAATGTTTGTCAGTGGCGATAGCAATACATCAGTCTTAAATCGCAGTTCGACAAAATTACGATGCTTAACAATATCCTTAACTTAAGCGTTGCAATATTCATGATTGTGCGTCTTAGCCTGACAAAACACGAGCTGCAATGTAGATGGTATAATCAGATAAACTAATTAGTTTTTCTCTTACTCTACATTTGGTGAAGTTTGAAGAATTAATAGTCATGAGTTTTGCCTGTTGTAGATATACATTTTTATGTAATACTGATAATCGTAAAAAATAAATACAAAAAAAGTAAAAGTTACAGTATCTTCACGCCCATATCCCCGAAGAAGTAGGTAGAGGCACAACCAGGGTACCCAAGACTAGCCGAAGACACTAAGTCCCCCAATGTGATAGGTGACAAGCGTATCGCCAACCGGACACATATCCAATCCCGAGCAACTTTTTTTTTAATTAATTGGTAAACCCAATTTTTTTTTGGTTGTCCGACCCGGAATTCAAACCTTATGACCTCATGCAGTCAAGTCCAACAACTGAACCGCTAAACCACTGAGGCAATAAAATAAAGACAAATATGCAGACTTCCTAACAGCAAGAAATACGAGGTGCCTATATTCATTTTCACAACAACGAAGTGCCAAACGAAGGCTGGGCTAGTAAGAAAGTAATCTTATCCTCAAAACCAACATGCGACAGTTACAAGCAATAAATACCCCATCTACCATCACACTGTTGATGACCAACTTACTTGACGTATTTGACCATTAATAGTTTACCATATATGATTGCTTATTACCGCTATCAGATGGCCGGGAGACAGATCTGGGGCCCTACCATGAACGCTTATAGCAGTATTATTTCCATCTTGCTAAATGTCTGCCTTTATAAGCAACTTTATGGCATACGTCATAAGGTTGTCTTTCTCGACTGACATTTAGTATTGTTAAAATAGTACTGTTATAAGAGCTTATGGTAACCCCCCTGATCCCCACCGTTACCAACTTACGTAGTAACAAACGTCTTCATTGGAACCGGGGACCACTTCAAACCAATTATAAGCTACAATCTTATTTTCCCTTCGCTTATCAGTTAATATAACAGTATTTTTTGATATTATATTTTTTACTTTTTTTTGGATTACATTAAAACTTTCCTAAATTTTTGATAGCAGGTATTTAGATTATAGCTCAGAATAGGGTATCTGACTAACTTTTATGCCTAGGTAAAATCGAATAGAAAAATATATTTTTAGTAACTTATATTTAAAAAATGTAAGAAGCGGCGATCAGAATTATCAATCAAAATAGTGAATTAGAGCTCAGTCAACATTATTTTATTGAACGGAACATTTTTTTAAAGTTGAAGTCATATATATACGTACTAGGTAAAGATTCAAAATTTTAGTACTTCACTCTTGCCGCCTTACTAATAAACATAGACTAAAGTCAGAGTAAAATTAAGTTCATATTACAGTCTATGTCAAACAGTAATGATTTTACCCTTACATTGTTAACTGGCTTTGATATTTTGATAATTTGAGGTTCTCAACTTGACTCTTTAGTTTTATTAGTGTTTTATGCGATTTCTCAGCTACTTATGAATGAATTTTGTCATTTTTGAGGTAGAGGTGGTTCCATACAGGTTTGTTCAAGATCGACTAGTAATTTTTTATGTTGTCCTATGAATGTAATAAATGCGAAACTTTATATGTTTGTTTGTTACTAATCCACGCAATAACTGCCAAACCGATTTTTATGAAAATTGGCACACACATAGATGGTGACTTGGATGAATGCCTAGGATAGTTTTTATCCCCAAAAAATATTCCTGTAAGACCATTAACCACGCGGGCAACAGCTAGTATATAATAATGCGGTAATTTATCTCAAATTGAAATCTTTTTTTAAATATCAGTGCGCCTTAATTATATCAAATCATAATAATAAAAAAATAAAAAAAACAAATGTAAGTCAACCCTACCAAAGATAATATGGAAATGTGTGTCGCCTAAAAGATATTTTCCGGTGTATTTTGTGTGAAATATTACATTAGAAAATTGAATTGAACGCAATCTGTACGTGATATGATGAGAACACATGTGCTCTTAAAATCACCAGTGTAATAGTGTTATTTACGAATAATGATAGGGTTGATGGTGTACATCTTTTTATTGTAAAATGTACAAGCGAAATTAATCTGTAAATGATCGAAATATGAACCTATTTAGAATAAATACGTTTTATTGATAGGATTGGGTAGGTCTGGTGTTTATCAAAAAACAGTCACGTATTGTAACTTGGTTTTTAACATTGTTAACGTTTGTTTTGTCTATGGTTTTGTTAAATGTCAAACATAGTTGACAAGGAATCTGTTTTGAAATTACAAAGTAACTCTTTGGTTTCACCTACTGCAGCCGTTACAAATTTCGGCACTGATTTTACAGCTGTGTTTTTTGTGAACTAAATAAACTCGAAAGTGAAACTGTGGTACTAGGTAACTACGAGTAGGTGGGAATCGTTAATCTTTAAAAATTAAAAAAAAACAATTGATCTAACCCTAAAGTAAGCAAATCCTATGCTTGTGTTACGGGTGTTAGTCAACAATGCTATTTATAATCTTTTTCCCTCGTGTTGGTAAGAGCTCGTTTGCAACATAGGCATGGCTCGTCAAGGGCTAAAATAAGCTTAGCTTCACTAACACCGTGACATCTGACTTGGTGCCAGAGTTTTGCAGCGACTAGGCCGGATTAGCATTACCTGCCGCCATAACGTCAGCGTTTGTCGTTGACATGTTCTGATTCGGAGGGTAAGGTAGCCGGTGATCTTACTTTTAATCGAGAACTGACAACCCATTTCCATTCCTATCACCATCTTTGGTATCTCTAAAATTTTTTACCATAATTATATCCGTGTGCTTGTTTGCCTTCCAATATCGTAAAAAAAGCAGAAATACCTACTATAAATAAATAACAAAATAAACTTAATAAACACCTAGACCCAGAAATGCAAACCTTTAAATGTTGATCACACCAATGCCTGCCTCCGTCGGGAATCGGACTAGAGCCTCTTCGTTTGTCGATGATGTTAGGCATGTACGCTAACCCCTCATTTAAAGAAGAAAGGCTATGGTAAAATCGGCAAAAGCCTATAAGAATATTTTTTCATAATCTGGAATGTTCTAGTAATAGGTACTAAACGTGATTTTTATCTTTGTCTTTTTTTTATATTATAGGAAGGCAAACAAGCAGACGGATTTCCTGATGGTAAGAAACGCCGCCTAGAGACACCAAAGATGGTAATGGTGCGTTGCCAACCTGAGGTCAGGATGTTAGGCCTCGAGAAAAAGTAAGTTTACCGGCTACCTTACCCTCAGAACCCGAACACGTCATGACGTTATGGCGGCAGGAATAGGTAAGGCGGTGGTACCAGTCCGGGCGAGTCGCTGCGAAACTCTACCACCTAGTCAGATGTCACGGTGTTAGTGATGATAAGCCTATGCTCGCCTTTTACGAGCTGCCTGGCAAGAAAGGCAGATGGTCTATTCTGCATAGGTGCCCGGACCAACACGGGGGAATAATCGTGTAATAAGATGCCGTGGGAGAACACGGACAAAGTTTTGTTAAAAAGCTGGAAACACAAACCTAGGATTTTTAAATAGTGTTATAATTTGAACTTAATGAATTGAAATGAAAAATGAAATGAAAGATAATTAAATATTTGCATAAAAGAATTAACACTCTTTTATGCAAATATTTAAAAGATGTTACAAAATTATTTAGGCATTCTAACATATTCTACAAACTTCTGGTGTGCAAGTATTTTAATGAGTATTTAATTACTTTTTACAACATTGTTTTCATATTTACTACTTGATTAATTATTAATACAAACAATTTTAAAATGTAAACAATGTTCAATTGTTGCTTTAATAATTGCAGCTATCTAAAAACGTAGAAATTCTTAACAAATATTGACATAAGCTTTCAGCAAACTGTTACTAGGTATTTTTACTAGGTACAAAGGTTAATTATGAAGCGGGAGGATAAATAAACACCTCGATATCTACCCACTCTCTTCAAAACTGTAACAGTGAGTACCAGTGGCAAAAATACGAGTTGGTAAATCTCACTCGTTTGAGATTGAAAAAAAAAAGTTTGAGATCGAGTGTAAGCTATTTTGGAATGTATATAAATAAATACATATCTGTATAATTAATTAATATCTGAATCTAATCCTAAAGTAAATAAATTATTGTGCAAATTGTTGTTAGCCAACAATACTGTATATATACAGTAACAATACTATATAATAATAGAATGAAATGTTTTATCTCACAAATCCTTAAACCTGTCAGGAATCGAAACCGAGCCTAGGGGTTAGTTGGTGGTATGTAGGTACACAAATTTCAAGACCAACAAGGCATTCAAACTTACATATTTATGCCTCTACCAATTATATTTCATACTATTTGCTTAAAAATCTAAAAAATAGGAAGCGACAAATTAAATAGACAAATAATTGAATAACACCTAAACTCATTAGCATTCCAAATTAAAATTCTTTAAGTAATTGAATAGCGATGACCGGACATTGAGACCGCAATATATTTCGGTAACAACGATAAAGTGGTCAAACAACTCTGTGCATTAGCCTAATTAGCCAAATCGTTATATGTTAGATATGTTTATTGGCCGTTTAGTATTGTGTCTCACGCAAGCTGAAAAATAAAGACAGTTACACACAAGCGTGTCATGACACATCAGAAAAACTAACACCGTAAATTAAAACGACACTTGAAAAACGGAACTTAAACTTAAATTAAATTTGTACATGTTTTAAGAGCTATCTTTTAATGGAGTTCTATCAAATTAAGAGATGTTAATGTTTCAACATAGATCTGTATTTAAAAGGCATTCCAGATTACGGACCTCAAACTGAATTACATTAAGGAAAAAAAACATTACATTAAGGAAACAATGATTAGTTATTGTTTATTGGCCGTTTAGTATTGTGTCTCACGCAAACTGAAAATTAAAGGCAGTGTGTGTCATCACACATCAGAAAAAAATACGCCGTAATTCAAAACGAAACTTTGAAAACCAAAACTCAAACTAAATAAGGATCGTACATGGTTTGAGAGCTATTTTTAACAGATTTCTTTTACAGTAAGAGTTGTTAATGTTTCCATATAGATTTGTGTTTAATTGATACACCAGAGTATCCCAGAGTACGAACCTTAAACTGAATAACATTTAAGAAACAACGATAACTGGTCAAATAATTCCGTGCATTAGCATAATTATCAAAATTCGTTGTACGTTGGATATGTTAATTGGCCGTTTAGTATTGCGTCTCACGCAAACTGAAAAATCAAGGCAGTTACACAAAATTGTGACATGACACATCAGAAAAACTAAAGCCGTAATATAAAACAACACTTTAGAAACGGAACTTAAACTTATATTAAATTTAGGTATACATGGTTCTAGAGCTATCTTTTCACAGATTTCTATCACATTAAGAGTTGTTAATTCTTTAACATTAAACCATTGGTCAAATAATTCCGTGCACTAGCCTACTAAGCAAAATTCGTTGTGAATAGATATGTTTAATGGCCGTTTAATTTTTTTTTCACGCAAGCTGAAAAATGAAGGCAGTAACACACAAGTGTGTCACACATCAGAAAAAATTAACGCTTTGATATATAACGACACTTATAATAACGAAACTCAAATAAAGTTTGTACATGGTTTAAGAGATGTTTTTAACAGTTTTCTATAACAGTAAGAGCGGTTAATGTTTCAATATAGATTTTACGTTAAAATGCCATACAAGAGTACGGAACTAAAACTGAATTATATTTAAGAAACAACAGTAATTGGTCAAATAGCTCCATGCATTAGGCTAATTACCCAAATCGTTGTATGTTAGATGTGTTTAACGACCGTTCAGTATTGTGTCTCACACAAACTGAAAAATGAAGGCAGTAACATACTAGTGTGTCATGACACATTTGAAAAAACTTTAACCCTATTTTAAAACAGAACTTTAACTTAAATGTGCTGTAT
Organism: Calephelis nemesis; assembly: GCA_002245505.1. Classification (NCBI taxonomy): domain Eukaryota; kingdom Metazoa; phylum Arthropoda; class Insecta; order Lepidoptera; family Riodinidae; genus Calephelis; species Calephelis nemesis. Next base: position 5,401 of record NJDD01001686.1, on the reverse strand, counting down.
ACATTTTTTAATTATATAAAGTTAATTGAGAGCTGCCTTTTAAAAGATTTCTATCACACCAAGAATGGCCATGAGTTTTAATGGCGTCCCAGATTATGGACATCAGAGTGAAGTATATTTCCGAAACCCGAAAATTTACCCCGTGTTGGTTTGAAAAGACCAGCACTGGATAAGAATATATAGACCGTCACTAACAAGACCACTGGTGGTATAGTTACAGCAACTTGCCGGCTTTAGGATCCACCGCTTTACCTACTCCTGCCGCCATAATGACTGCGTCATACTCCGACCCGAAAGCTAAATGGTAGTCTTGCACAATAGACTACAGGACAGCGACACACCTGTACCATCTATAGTGTTTATGGGTTACGTTTCTCTCTTACCATCAATACGCAGTTAATTTATTATTTCGACGACATAGTATTCAAATTGAAGCCGATTTATGCAGTTTTGCAGAGTTTAAATGATGTCATGTTTCTGATAAATAGACACTAGGACATGTATTTTAAACTAAGTCAGATTTAGTCACGGTTTAAGAACTGCTTTTTTATAATTTTATGTCATCGTCACAGTGCTTGAATATAAATTTGAATTCAAAATGACATCCTAGGGCTTAGACAGTAGTATGTTGCGGTCAAGTGGTCAAACAACTCTTAGCATTAATGTAATTAACGGAATCATTATATAATGTGAGATGTGTTTATTGGTGTAAAGATTTCGTATTTTTAAATTAAATTCTTAAATATTTTATAGCATTTGAAGGTAAACAACAGCAATAGATATTTGTAACGTTTTGCTCATATTGGCAGATAATAAGTTTCTTTTAAACAAGTTTAAAATAGTACACTAAAATTTAAATATTGATTTAGTTACATTTTATAATCTGTATTTAATAATTTCGTCACTATGACCATGCTATACTTAAAGGTTGAGGTAACATCCCGTAAGCGGTGCACCTATAACATTTATTGTGTCTATAGGCTCCGGTTGTCTCTTAACTTATCCTTTAAATAAAAGTACGCTCTTTTAAATAAAAACAATAATTTTCAAAATTGTAAGTCGATTAACATTCATAAAAGAATAAAAGTCGAAGGTATAATCTACTCCTTTTTCAACGTTAAAATTTAATTTAAGTTTAAATTTAAGTTAAAATTCAAATTGCGTTTATGTAGTGGCAAAATTAATATCGCCGACTATAAAATATCGAGAAAGCGATGTCATATCGGTATCTGATGCATCTTTATAAGTATCTTTACGCCTGTATCTCCGAAGAGGTAGACAAAGGTATAACTCACGACTAGTCGAAGAAACTAAGTCCCACAATGTGATAGGAAGCCCATCGCCAACCGGGCACATAGTCAATCCTGCGCAATGTCGACTTATTTCGCTACTCAAGAATCGAAAGCGGGACCTCATCAAGTCAAGTCCAACAATCGGGCCCCAAGACCACAGAGGTGATCTCATTTTCTATCGGTCTCAAACGGTCTGGAATTCAGGCCTCAAATTACAACACAGTTTGTCAAAAAACTCCATAGAGCCTCTTTAAACATCGTCATGGCAATAATTGCACCTATTTGTAACATGATTATTGGGTGGTATTTTTGGGTCTCCTATTACGGTGATGGAATGGGTTTAGTGAGGCAACGAAGATCCTGAGCACGTCGATAATAATTACAATATTGAATTTGATGAACGATAATTAAAATTTTTAATTATGCCAAATGTTCCCAAACTTTTGAGATAAAATACCCGCCATTTTTTTATTAACCTCGTAAGAAGTGACTACAAATCTTTATATCTCTCTAAATAAAAAACTTTTATCACAAATAAAATTAAACGAAAACACTTTCTTTTTAAACTAGCGGCCCGCCCCGGCTTTGTACGGGTATAAATTACACATATAAAGCTTCCTCTTCAATCACTTTAACTATTAAAAAACCGCGTCAAAAACTGTTGCTTAGTTTTAAAGATTTAAGCATACATAGGGACATAGGGACAGTGGAAGCGACTTTGTTTTATACTATGTAGCGATATATCTCTATGCCTCTCTTCTTATTAATTACTTAGTTTGCGTACTTTTTTACTGTACTTGAAAGTTTCTTGAAACTTAGTATAGAAAAATATATTAAAGTAATATATTATGTATAGACATAATTTATCAGTTTGACATATAAGTTGTAACACGTGTTTTGTTGCGTGAACAATAATATGTCGCGACATTCTTCACACGCCATTTGAAGTAAACGGACCATATATGTCATATATATATGTCATATATTCTGATTACACATTGTTATTTTGTTAACTAGCTTTGGCCCCGATTTCATTAGTTTTTTGTCATAAGTCGATTTGATGAGTAGCCAGTAAACTTACATAAGAAAATTTTAGTATTAGTTTGCAAACGCACCATTAACACTTTTAGTCTTTGCACAAAAAACTTATTTGCATTGGTATAGATAAGTTTTAACAAAAAATGCAATTTTGTCATTAATGGCTATTCCCATTGAATAGGAAGAGTACTCAGACGTATCCAGTAAGTCCAAACACAATACAATAATGTAATAATGTTGTTAATAATGTTGGCAATTGTAGGAGTTTTAATAACCGTTTTCCTTTTTCTCTACCCTTTTTTATAATAATACTGGAAGGCCAAAAAGCGGGCGGATTTCCTGATGATAAGAAATTCACGCCTAGAGACACCAATGGTGATAATTGCCAACCTGAGGCCGGTATGTTAGGCCTCCAGCAAAATTAAGTTTACCGGCTACCTTATCCTTCGAATAATTTTCATTAATTATTATTAATGTGTATTCCACACACCACCTCTATAGGTTGAGGACTGCTGCTTAAGAATTTATTTGCAACATTCAAACACGCTCACATTGCAAGTTAATTAAAATCTTCTGAAAATCTCTATTCACTATACCTAATGATACAAAATGTAAAAAAAATACCTAATTAACATATCAGAATTATAAATAACAAAGTATTAAATGAAAGAGTTGTTGTGATCCGACTTTAAATAATTAAGAAGGATATTTACTGTTTCATAAAATAGTTGTTTTATGATAACAACTGTCGTATCACGTCATCCTTCCAGACATTAAGAACCGTTTAATCGGATTGAACCAATAAATATCTACAAGGAGCCAAACAGAGTGCCAGAGTTAATCATATGTGGAAAATATGATTTTATGCTTAAGTTGTAAGCAACAAATTGTGTAAAATACTTTCATGGTACTATACAAGGATCTGTTTAAAATAAGATGCGCGTCCCAACGTAAGAACCTTTTTTATTTTTTTTTTATTTTTATTAATCAGGCTTACCAACAGTTGTTACAATAATCTAATTTACACATGTAAAAAGTAACAAATAGCAAAGTAATATCGCCTCTGTGGTCTAACGGTCCGGGTGTTGGACTTGACCGCATGAGATCCCGGGTTCGAAACCCGGGTCGGCCAACAAAAAGAAAATTGTATTTTTCCAATTTTTTATTAAAAAAAATGATGGTCGGGATTGGAAATGTGTCCGGTTGGCGATAGGCTTGCCACCTATCACATTGTGCGACTTAGTGTCTTCGGCTAGTCGTGGGTGCCCTGGTTGTGCCTCTGCCTACCTCTTCGGGGATATGGGCGTGAAGATACAAAAAAAATAGACAATCGCACAACTTCTTACACATAAAACTCATATATCTTTTTGTTACACTAACAATTATTTTTTATTGATAAATTAATATCACTTAACTATAAAATAAAGTTAAAACTTTTAATTAAAAAACTAGATATGTACTTAAATTAAACATACAAAATCATTCGCATAGTATTTTTTTTTCTTAACTTTAACTTTACCACAAAATTTGTTAACCATTTTACAAATGCGTGGCACACTAAGATAACAACTGCACCTTAAGATTTCTAATTCTAGGGGATACGATAATGACGAGCAATACTTTTTTATGGCAGGAAAAGGCCAAGGTCTAAGCATACATAGAGACAGACAGCGGAAAGCGACTTTGTTTCATACTATGTACTGTCATAACATAATACCACATGTCACAGACATAACATAATACCAGAATTTACACAGAATTTGTATAATTAGGTAATGGATTTTATTTTACCCTTTATTATTTAATGAGGTTTTATACAATATTGTGTACAAGTATATGCCAAACTTTAAACACCCGTTGATCACATGTTTTACTAAAAACAGTGTAGCGTGTCATTGGTTGAATGTTTATTTTAAACACGTGATACTAGCCAACCCGGAGAACTTCGTATCGCTTGACAATAACAGCTACTAACAATTTGTATCAATGAATGCATAATTTTTCCATTTTCCTTGCAAATTCCCTAGTTTTTCTTTTCATACAAAATGTTCATCTTGACAATAACTAATACAACAAAATAGCAAAATTGTGTGAAAAATTAGTTCTGATCCAATGACCATACGAAACGACCACTTATTCCTGACACAAAAATGACACTGTAGCCGTAGATGTTTGAAGGTCAGCAACGCACCTATAACATCAAAGATCAGCAACGCACCTATTACATCAGTATTTCAAAGATCACGATTGTCTCTTACCATCAAGAGAGCCGTGGTTTATTTACGGTATTACAACTTAATAAAATTAAAAAAGTTTAACTAAAACGAAGCACTTCAGGTAACCAATTATCACGATTAAAAAAATCTCTTACTTCTCCAACATGGTTTTCTAAACCACAGGTCATCTTATCTGGCGATTAACGCTTACCTTTATTGCACAACTATCTTCCTTTAAATAAAACATAAAATTAAAAACATGCGCTCGACTAGCAGCCAGCAGGTCCATAAAATAGGCCTTTTAATTACACCCGTTAAGATGACATAGCTCAGTTATTCTTGTGAGATAAGTTTTTCGACTAACATATTGCTATTGCAACTACGTCTAAATTTCTCAGTCCTCTTCGTAGAGATAGACCCCAAAGGCTCACTAAAGACACCCTCAACCTCATGTCTAAACGACGTGCCATGACACTGCAGACTCCTGATGATGCTGAAGTATACCGGCAGCTCAATAGACGGACTTCCAAGTCCTTGCGACACGACATTCGTAAGTTTAATACGAATCGTATTAAACAAACAATAGAGCGGAACCAAGGCTCCAAAGTGTTTGCAAGAGACATGTCTATTGGGCAAAGCCAGTTGACGAAGCTGAAGACAGAAGACGGTAGTGTCACGTCTACTAAAGTTGAGGTATTGAGGGAAATCGAGAGATTTTATGGACAGTTATATACCTCGGTTTTAAAACCTGTCACTAACGCGGCGAAAGACCCCAGAGCCAAGTTGACCCGACACTATTTATTTATTTATTTATTTATTTATTTAATTTTATGCACAACTAAGTACAAAGGTTAC
>NJDD01001685.1:322926-333733 GCA_002245505.1 Calephelis nemesis | reverse complement strand
TATTTCCGTTGCCGCCATAACAACAAATACTAAAAATTAAAAAAATATATATTAAGTCCCTATACAATAAAAGGGTTTTTCTCGTATTTTTTAACTCAATATTTAAAACTACTAACACCATGACATCTGACTAGGTGGTAGAGTTTCGCAGCGACTCACCAGAATTGGTACCACCGCCTTACCAATTCCTGCCGTCATAACGTCATGACGTGTTCCAGTTTGGAGGGTAAGGTAGCCGGTAAACTTACTTTTGCTCGATGCCTAACATCCCACCCTCAGGTTGTCAGCGCACTATTACCACCTTTGGTGTTTCTAGGCTGCGTGAATTTCTTACCATCAGGAAATCCGTCTTCTTGTATGCCTTCTAATATAAAAAAGTGGTAACAGGTAGACGCTTTAAATTTTCACATAATATTTAATTATTTATATAATATAATAATATTATATAATATAATAATATTATATAAATAACAATAAAGTAAATATTAAAGAGGGGCTCCCATACAGCAAACGTAATTTTTGATAGACAAATGATAATACGGAACCATTCGTGCGCGAGTTCGATTCGCACTTGGCGGGTTTTTTAAGACATTAGACACACACATATTAAGAAACAGCCTCGCCCTGTAGACATAGATGATGATAAATTTATTCTAGATCAGGTACAGGCAATGTCTGTTAATTTTTAATCAAATATGTATTTTATACAAATGAATCCCCATTTCACGTATTCATTGCATCACGCCTGAACGGATGGACCAACTTTGCTGCCTTTTTAGTTGTGTTAGTTAATGTCAGGAAAATGTTCTTATGGAAAAAAAAATACTTTATTTTTTGTCAAATTAACTCAGTAGCTGTTAATGTCAAGTGATACTAAGTTCGCCGGGTCGTCTAGTACTTTATAAGAATGTCTTAGTAACAAAACTCCAGTAGGCCTAGTAAGACTATCTCTTACTTATATGTTATTAAAATCAGCTGTTGGGCGTTGTAATAATAACAAGGGTTTTGTGCAGATTTACTGTGATTAAGTTATATAGCGACGTTTCGGTCCTGTTGCAAAGACTGTGACCAAGACTTAAACAGTCTTCTTCGTATTACTATAATTTAAATTTAGTCGTCCCATAATAATACTTTAAACTGTTTAATCCCGTCTTTCTTATTCTCGTAAGATTTCGTGTTATTATTTTTTTAATATCGACATTCCGGTAATAGCTCCTTCTCATCAGTTTAATTGGATTCATGAAAGGGTTTTCTCCGGCAAGTGCCTTCACGACGACACTATATTCAACCATAAAAAAGACATTGCGCTTTTGTAATTTGTTCTTTTTGTAGTAAGGGACAGTTAACTTTCTTGTTAAGCGTTTGAGGCGAATTAAGTAAGATTTTCTAAGATTACAATTAACGTCAGAGCTCACCATTGTTGAGTTCTGCACTGGAGAGTATTATAAGTCATATGACATAAGATAACTTCAATCCAGTAACATCTATTGGATCTATAGGCGACGGTTGTCTTGTACTAGGCTGAAGTATTTTTTGTAAACTTTCAATTGTCCAACGAAGTGGATCATATTATTTTTGTAAAATTACAAATCTGTTTGCTAACTAAAATATTACGCATTTTTACGGGCACAATTTTTTACGCAATGACTTGTAATTCCTAGTTCGTTTTAGTTTTTCGCGTTGATAAATAAACGGTTAAAGGATGGTAAATTTACAATTACGAAAAGTATCTTCACGCCCATATCCCCGAAGAGGTAGGCAGAGGCACACCCACGACTAGCCGAAGACACTAAGTCTCAAAATGTGATAGTTGGCAAGCCTATCGCCAACCGGGCACCTATCCAATCCCGAGCAACGTTTGTTTTAAGTAGAAAATAGAAAAAACCCTATTTTATTTTTGTTGCCCGACCCGGGACCTCTTGCAGTCAAGTCCAACAACTGAACCGCTGGACCACAGAGGCGATTTTACAATTATAATGCGTATTTAACTTACAATGTTTAGTAAATTTTGCACAACTTTACATTACATAAGTGATAATCGTAAAAATTTCCATCTTTTTTTTTTTGTAAAATAACAATTTTTTTACAATGAACCAGCTGCCTGTTCCGGCTTCGCTCGGATCTTAATTTTTTTTATCATAAATTGAGATGTAAGCTATCCTATCTTTCAAGTTGGATCAAACCGCACACAGTGTGCAAATTTGATTGAAATCGGTTAAGTTGTTTAGGAGTTCATCGCGATCAGACAACGTGACATGCAATTTATAATTATATTAAGAGGAATTGGTTAACGAAATAGTGATAAGCGTACTTCACCCACTTGGTAGCCGCGGATAAAGCAAGTTATTTATACTTCGGGGAAACTTAATTGAAAAATGCGATCGAGCTACAAATTGAGTGAAAAGTGCTAAGCGGGCAGTTATCGTACATTCTGCTCAAATTGCCGCCAACACGCGATCTCATATTAAATGTTTCCCCGGTCTGCAAACATTTGGAAGATCGTAATCGGACGTTGTTGGCGAATATTATGTTTAATGTATTATTTGTACTTTATTAAGGCCCAGCATTGCTTGAAATGTGATCCAATAAAACCAATTATTTTGACGATTGCGATTGCTATATACAGACTTATTTTTACGAACTTATTTTACTTGCAACGTATGTATTGTACTACTATTTAAATTATGCGCTTTGGCTTTACACTTTTTACACTTTATACTTTTATTTTTAAATTGGCTAACCTAAATGACTAATTATGTATAATAACTCTATATATACTTTTAAAATACATTCGGATTTCCGAAGTTTGACGAATATTACTAGGTGGTAGAGTTTAGCAGCGACTCGCTCGGATTGGTACCACCGCCTTACCTATTCCTGCCGCCATAACGTCATGACGTGTTTCGGTTCGGAGGGTAAGGTAGCCGGTAAACTTACTTTTGCTCGAGGCCTAACACCCCGGCCCCAGGTTGGCAACGCACCATTACCACCTTTGGTGTCTCTAGGCGGCGTGAATTTCTTACCATCAGGAAATCCGTCTGCTTGTTTGCCTTCCAATATCATAAAAAAAAAGCGCGTAATTTAAATAGTACTACTGTATGTTTGTCCGAAAGAAATTTTGCAAGTCGAATACAATTTATTTCTCAGTTATCGATAGAGCTTGCATTTGCATTTCATTTGCATGTGTAAATCGGATAACAATGCGAATTTTTTATGACAGTACTAAAAATTAAAGGTTGTAATAAAAATATTTTTTGATAATTAGTTTACATAACGTTTTTGATAATATTTAAGTACTAGATTCGGTCAAATGTAAAAATAGTTTAAATAACATAATATCGATAGAACTGTTTGCTTATAAAAAGCGCAAGGCCGAGTGGGACTTGCGCTTTAAAGGTTCCGTAATAAAAAAGTATTTGACTAGATGTCACAAAATACAGTCAATACTCGTCATAAAATATAGTATTGTTATAAATAACAAAGTAATACTTGCGATTTTCGACACTATGCTCAATTTCAAAAATTGCTACATCTCGTTCAAAACTCGTTTAAAGTTTTTGTTGAACTGTATAGCATATTTTTTAATGAAAATGAAATTTATTGATTTGCGGAATATGTGATTTTAAGAGTACTTGCTTGTTTAAAAGTTAGTTGACTTTGAAACGGTTGATTTTTATAAAAACTGATTTTAGAAACTTTCGAGGTCTATCTTCATATAACATGTATATTATATAGGATAAATGAAAAAAAAATGTTTAGTTTCAAGCATAGTGAGCGCCTCCCCTTAATTTACAAAAAGACATCTACTTACCAAGTTTCAACGGTGGAATCCTAACTGTTTAGAAATATAGCTGCTGTGACAAACGTACAAACGGACATGTCGAATTTATAATATTTACGTTTAACACCATTCGGTTACGGAACCCTAAAAAGTTATTAAAACTTCTCTTTTATTTGCTAGTTGGCAGAAAGAGAATGCTTTCGCTTGTCTGGTCCATATCTGGCATAACTCGATGCTGATAGTCTACATATTTGCTCATAACTGGCTATCGAATGTACGATGATGAAAACTATATAAAATCATCGTAAGTCACGATCGGCCTCGATGCCTCTGTTACTAATCACAACTGAATAGATACAAACGAACGTAACCTTGCCCCTTTATGCGTATTGTCAACAATTGTAGTTCACTCATGGGGCCCTGGTACCGATATACATTTTTCACGTTGTATAGGACAAACAAACAGAAAATCCGTCCGTCTTTTTTCACAAGTTCTGTTAATTGCCATCTAGGCTCTACAAAATGGCATTGTGACCTCCCCTCCAAGTCTTTTCGTTTTGGCAGACCGTCACCTAAATTTTTACCTAATCCAGGTAGACCAACATTTAGACAATTTTATTTTTACTTTTAAAATGTATGTTGTCCCCTGGCAAAAAAAAATTTACGCAACAACCGCCGTAGCGGTTTTTCAATTATAACTTGCGGTCGCCATCTTGGATTCGAAAATTAATAAAAAACGCGAAATCCCCGCCCCCGATTACCCCTTAGAAGTCAAGAATTTTTCAAAAAATTTTAAATAAAAGAAAAGGCCGCCAACTTGAAAAATTTAAAAAATCCGAAAAACCCTGGCAACACCGAGCAATATTCACTATCGAAGCAAATCTCCATCTCGAACCGTTTAAAATTTGTATGGCGGCCATCTTTTTTCCGCCATTTTGGATTTTTTTCCTAAATCCAAAGACGGATTTTCTGGTCATTTATATTGCAGACACCAAGTTCATTGCTAACCTACAGCTGGGACGTTAGACATCGTCCGTCTTATTAATAAACGAGGAGTAAAATATTCCAAGGTTCAACCTAGTATCATAGTCCTTATTACAATGTGATACAGGTTTCAATATCAAATTAATTTACTCCTACTTAGATGTCCTTCTCTATTCCTACAGTTTAAAAATAATACGGCGTGTGTCTTAATAATAAACATGGACTGAAGTACTCCAAGGTTTAACCTGGTATTATGGTCTTAATTACACTGTGATAAAAGACAATATTATCAGCTCAAGTTTTCTCAGTTTAGTTTTTCTTGTGTTTTGGCAATGACTAAAGTATAGTTCAGGCTCAGTAAAACTCCAAAAAAACCAACATTGATTTTAGTTATCGTTTTGTCGTCTAAGTACAAATAACCTGAACATTTTCATATATTTGAGTATTTTCCTCAATTTATCGCCTCTGTGGTCGAGCGGTCCGGGTGTTAGACTTGACTGCATGAGGCCTCGGGTTCGAACCCCGGGTCGGCCAACAAAAAGAAAATTGGATTTTTTCAATTTTCTAATTTAAAAAAATGTTGGTCGGGATTGGAAACGTGGCCGGTTGGCGATAGGCTTGCCACCTATCACATTATGGGACTTAGTATCTTTGGCTAGTCGTGGGTGCCCTGGTTGTGCCTCTGCCTACCTCTTCGTGGATATGGGCGTGAAGATACTTTCCGCTTTAGATCCAGACCTTCTCGTTGGCCGAGGAGTTAGCGTACACGTGTAACTTCACCGGCTAAACGCGAGGCAGATGGGGGTTGACACTTTTGTGATGAAGATTTAGATGTTTGCATTTGCAGGTCTGGGTGTTTATTGATTTTTTTCTTGTATCTATTTAAGTATTTCTATGTATAGTATCGTTAACTAGCACCCGTAAAATAAGCTTGCGTTGGAGTTAGATTGAATTTGTGTAATTAGTCCAAATATTAAAAATAACATAAAAACAAAATATTTTTTTTAAAAGATTCGGCCCCGGAAGCGGAATTTTTGTTTTCGTCAGTAATACATAGCGTACAGAAATACATTTATTAAACACTTAAACCCGGACACACTGACACCTACTTCAGTATCGAACATTAGGGTTAATTGATATTTTATTTCATTTTAATGCGTAGAATTGCCAAAAATTAAACAATTTAATTTGACAAATCAATGTCATGATTCAGTTTATTGATTGCATATTAATTTTAGCCAATGATTCACACAACCTTAATCTATTTAAATATCAAACATGCATGATCAACAACTAAGGTAAAAAGCTAACGTTAGATAGCTTTTTAGCTTCGTTTTTAGTAGTTTTTAGCTTAGCTTTTTAGCAAAATACATAATCATTTTGTATGGCTAGCCTCGCAATTACATCAAGCTAAAATTTAACCATTTCTATGCTTCTTATCTTCAGTGTTTGGTGGAATTCCATTCTTGAAAAAATTTATTCACAAAGCTTGAACTTTACACACAACAAACAAAGTTGTTATATAGCCCTGATGCTGCATGTATATCGAAACCGGTTGGCTAAACTATAAAAATAAAAAAATCCATTGTGGAAAGTACAAGTGTTGTGAATAAATTGTTTAAAGTTTAACCATCAATATATAAAAGACTAAAGTTGCAGATGCGTACTTCTCGTGGTTCCATTGCTACCAAATCTTTTTCTTAAGTGAGAGATAGCGAACAAGTATACGAATCTCCTGATAGTGAGGGACAACCATGGCCTGTAAATACCGTAGATGTTGTAGGTGCGTCACTGATCTGTGGCCGGGATGTTAGGCCTGTGGTGCAAGTTTACCGGCTACTTTACCCTCCAGAGCGGAACATGACAAAGTCATTATGGTGGCAGGAGTAGGTAAGGCACTTTATTCCTACCCAGGCAAGTTTGCTGTACAGCGCTCTACCAAAAGACGTGGTCTTGTTAGTGATCGCCGCTTGCTAGGTGCCTGCCTGCTAAACTTAAAAAAATTAAGCAATTTTGGTGTATTTTGATAGTTAATTAATAAAAAGAAATATTCCAGTTTTACGACCTTTAAATTATTTCGGGTTTAATCTAAAGTGTTTAAATCTATTATTTCAACTCAAATAATCAATTCTTACCTATGTCCTTTGATGAAATAATTTTTGAAATCGAATTCAATTTTTTGTAGTTTTACTGCGCTTAAAATTATTGCAGTTTTACGCCGTTTAAAAGATTTCAGGATAAATCTAAAGTATGTTTGAAGTTATTATTTCAACATCGGTTTATAAATACTAGTAGTCGCCCGTTGGTCGAAATTCGACCATAATAAATTTTAATATCTTATTGATAAAAACGCCATCTTCCATTTTTTAAGACCAACTACTTTGTTTCCGAACTTTTTAGTACGCCATCTGTGATCTTTTATCGTTATCATCAATATCTTTGTTTGTGTGTGTCAAATGCGTGGTAGTGTGGGTAATGTTTTATTTACTGATTTATTGTATTTTATAAGCATCACTATTGAAAAATATTAGCGTTCTGCACTTCTCCTAAACTACCTACACATAAACTATAAGCGTCCTCGCCATTTTCGTAAAAAGGGGTCCAATGTTTTTGCTTCACGTATTAACATATAAATTTGTGTACCTTGATAATATCATTATTGGAAATCGAAGTAGGTTCTTTTGGAATTTCACTGTGCTTTAATTATTGCCATATATGTATATGTAATTATTTATTTATATGTTTTAGGACTAATTAAAGTCAAACACGTTGCGCTTCTGGTTAACATAACCGGGCGTTACTGTGAAAACATGGTTTGTAATTTACTTGTAAAAAGTAAAAAGTTGTTTTCCTTGTTATTATGTGAACATACAATTAGAAGAAACTCACTTTCGTTATACATACATAAATACATATAAATAAGAAAATGTTACAAACAAGCAAAAATTTGGGCCGCTTTTTTCTTAGCTTTTTTTAAATTGTTTTTAATCGGCTTTTAAAAAGGAAGAAGCACATGTTTTCGATTCCTGTATTTTTTTTATTCGACTCGATTTATAATTGGTTTTTCGTCATTTGTGAAGCGAATTTCAATTTTTTTTATGTAAAAAAAAAGATCGTACTTTTCAGTTACGTTGTATGTTATATCGTCCCTCGCATGACTAACTCTCTTATCTCAGTTTAACAGTTTCAAAAAATCCACGCTTTTTCAGTTAGGTCATTTTTAATTTAGTTCCTATTTATACTTTACAGAAATTTCAATAAATTGAGAACTAATGTTCGTACAATTACGTGAGTTAGAGAAAATCGTAGATAACGAATTCAGGAAGATATTTGTAGTCCTAATTTAAAACGCTGAATTATTGAGTTGAAACAGTAATGCGAGGGAGATAAGATAAAACTATCGTGCAAAATATTCAGTTTAGAAAAAAATAATGACGAATGATAGAAACCTCAATATCATTTTGAAGACCTATCCATAGATACCCCACTCTTATGGATTTGGTGAAAAAATAATAATTTTAGTTCCTGCTATGGGAACCCCCAAAATTTGTTGTTATTTTATTATGTTAGCATGAAAATCTTAATACTATTTACTGGATACATCTACTTACCTATTGTAACTATCATAGTACGATAAATATGGTTTTGACATACGGACGGACAGAAAGACAGAACGAATCTATAGGGGTTCCGTATTTTGACCTTTGGCCACGGAACCCTAAAAAGGGACGTATGGAATATAATAGTATAATACTATTGTAATACAAAGGACCTAGTGTATGGAATAATACGATATTATCTATGGGTATGTATACTTAGAAATTATAACTTAGTCATGACAAAATGCATCTATCTATCATAGTCTTTTCACTGCTACTGCTAGAGAGATAGATAGGTACATTGTCTACCTTCACCTTGAATCTGACTCTATGAAAGTCATCGACGGCACGATCTTTACGTCCTAATTATTGACAAGCTTCCATTCGCGGTATCGCCAGCGTGCAAATTATTTTATAAAAAAAATATCTTCACGCCTATATCCCGAAGAGTTAGGCAGAGGTACAACCACGGTACCCATGACTAGCCAAAAACACTAAGTCCCACAATGTGATAGGTGGCAAGCCCATCGCCAACCGGACGCATATCCAATCTCGAGCAAAATTTTTTTTATTAGAAAATTGGAAAAACCAAATTTTCTTTTTGTTGCCCGACCCGGGAATCGAACCCATGATCTCATGCAGTCAAGTAAAACGCCTGTGTGTGACGATATCATAATATATATACTGCATTATGATATCGTCATCTAAATGCGTTGAGTAGTTTTTTGGTAAAAGAGTAACAAACATCCATACATTGTTAGGAAACAAACTTCGACATTTTAAATATTAGTAAGAATAAGATAATATTAGTATATTTCTGGCAACTCTTCATGTCCAATTTTTTATAATTTATTCTACAATTATTTCAAAACTTTGTTGTAAAATAATCCAGTAAGTAATTGATTAATTGCACAAGACGAAATGTAATAAAAAATAATCGTTTGATTGTGTCGATCGAAATTACATCGATTCATTTTGTATAATTGCGGACTTTGGAAACTAATCGATTACGCGGTCGTATGTAATTATAAACTATACGTATTCGAAAGTTTTTATTTATCTATATACATGTAATAAAACTAAATCTGTACATGAAATGTTTAGAGACATTGTTTTTTAATCTATAATATAAAAATGAATCGCTAAATGTGTTGGTAAGGGCATAACTTCCGGACGACGGGACCGATTTGGCTGATTCTTCTTTTGTTGTGTTAGTTATTGTCAGAAGAAGGTTCTTATGAAGAGAAAAACCGGTTGCGTTGAAAGGAAAATAGGAAAAATAATACTTGATGGTTTCCTATATTGACCTGGTGAAATGAAATTCGCCGGGACAGCTAGTAATTACAATAAATATCTCTGGATAGGTCACACAAATTGAATCTCACTCCAAAATAATCAAATTTTATGCATGTTATGGATTATGGATGTTAGACAATAATACTAATACGTAGAAATACTTAAATATATACCAGAATAAATTTATTAACACGCAGACTTCGAAATGCAGACATTTAAATGTTCATCACACAAATGCCTGCCCCGACGGGAATCAAACCCGAGTCTCGNNAGCTACTCGACCAACCGCCGGCGATCCATGTTTTCTACGCCTATACAGGATACATCATAGTAAGCGAAGGCTATTAAATTTTTTGTCTGTTCACTTTGTATGCAATAACTAGCCAACATATTATTTTTAATTGTCGCGTAGTAGTAGCTTATAGACCGGGTCAAAATTTAGTATACCTTTATACCTTTTACTCCGGGAAAATTTTTGGTTCCTTTTGCTAACCACGTAAGGCCACTTCAACGTGTGTTCGAAGCCCTGGGCAATAGCTAGTAGTCTATATTTTCTATATATACATAATATGTGGGTAGTATACTACTATTGTGTTAGTTGGTTTTTATATTCAAACTAAAACGCCAAATGTTGTCTCCATGGTGGCAGAAATATTTGATCCGGAGGGTACCCTATAGACTACAGACTTTTACAATATACCGTAAACCCTAGTCAGCGACGCATCCTGAACATCTGTGATGTCTAAAAGCCGCAATTGTTTCTTATCACCAAGAGACCTGTGTGCTTGTAGTCTAAGTCTCAGTGTGCACAAAGCTTTAAGCTACAGATAATAATCTGTTTACGGAGATCATAGACCATGAGGCTATAGACTACAACTGGAGGTTACACTTGTAACAAAGTACTGATGTCATTTCTAAATACTGCTTACTCTAGCTAATGTACCGGCCTCTCTTTCAGAGAGTCTTGTGAAGACAATCAACAAATTCAAAATGAGAGAGAGACTGATACATTTTTTTAAAGATAACTGGAGAGACCAAAGGTGGTAATGGTTTGAGCAAAAGTAAGTTTACCGGCTACCTTACCCTCCTGGAATACATAAACGGACGTTATGACGGCAGGAATAAATATGGCGGTAGTACCAATGTG
>NJDD01001685.1:300289-320662 GCA_002245505.1 Calephelis nemesis | reverse complement strand
CGTAAAATAATCCAGTAAGTAATTGATTAATTGCACAAGACGAAATGTAATAAAAAATAATAGCTCGATTGTGTCGATCGAAATTACATCGATTCATTTTGTATAATTGCGGACTTTGGAAACTAATCGATTACGCGGTCGTATGTAATTATAAACTATACGTATTCGAAAGTTTTTATTTATCTATATACATATAATAAACAGTAGGTAATAAAACTAAATCTGTACATGAAATGTTTGGAGACATTGTTTTTTAATAATTATAGTAAATATCCGTGGACAAGTAACACAATTTGAATCTAACTCCAAAGTAATCAAATTTTATGCATGTGTTATGCCTGTTAATCAACGATACTAATACAAAGAAATATTTAAATATATACCAGAATAAATTTATTTACACACAGACTCGGAAATGCAGACTTTAAGCTACAGATAAAAATCAGTTTACGGAGACCATAGACCATGAAGCTATAGACTACAACAGAAGGTTACACTCCTAACAAAGAACTGATATTTCTAGATATTGCTGACTCACTCTAATATACCGACCACTCTTTCAGAGAGTCTTGTGAAGACAATTAACAAAGTCAAAATGAGAGAGAGGCTGATACATTTTTTTTATGATAATGGAAGGCAAACAAGCGAATGGATTTCCTGATGGTAAGAAATTCACGCCGACTAGAGACAACCTGAGGCTGGGATATTAGGCCCTCCAAACCGGAACATGTCAACGGTAAGCATTTAACGTTAGGACGGCAGAAATAAATAGGGCGATGTTACCAGTCCGAGCAAGTCGTTGTGAAACTCTACCACCTAGTAGGATGTCACGGTGTTAGTGACTGTAAGCCTGTAGTGACTGGAAGGCAGATGGTCTATTGTAAAGGAGCCCGGGCCAACACGGGTAAAAAAATACATTAGAGAGAGTCAGCAATATTCAGAAATAACATCAGTTCTTTCTTAGGAGTGTAACCTCCAGTAATCTATAGCTTCATGCCGTAGACTCAGCGCCCGTGACAAAGCCTTTAACGCATCATTAAATCAGGCAAGTTCCATTTCATTAATCCACAAAATACCTTAAGGAAGTATAAAAACAATCGCGGATTGTTTCGAATCAATTATGGAATTGATTTGATTTGTTGGATTGGCTCTAAGTATTTGCAAAATGGATTATTGTTCGTTCGGCTTGAGAATGTAGCGGTGACGTCAACTTTTCAACGCCCTCTACCAGTTTTGTCAAAACTTTAAACTATGTTATCTTAGTTTTTCATCTGTTTTAATAGTTCGAGGTTGTCAAGAATACATGAAAGTACAGGTAGGTGGAAGGCAAACAAGTAGACGGATTTCCTGATGGTAGGAAATCCACGCCGCCTAGAGACACCAAAGGTGGTAATGGTGCGTTGCTAACCTGAGTCGGGGATGTTAGGCCACGAGTAAAAATAAGTTTTCCGGCTAACTTTCGAACCGGAAGCACTAATGTTATGGCGTAAACTCTACCACCTAGTAAGATGTCACGGTGTTAGTGGCGGTAAGCCTAAGCTCGCCTTTTACGAGCTGCCTGGCAGGAAGGCATATAGTCTATTCTGCGAAGGAGCCCGGACCAACACGGGGAAAATGTATATTTTATATTGTAAATGCATATCCGCGTGAGGTGCCAGTGAATAAATCCAAGTTTAAAACTGTAGCCTACATAAATGATCAATGAGCCTAATTTATCTCGTCCACACCTTAATGTCAATGACCACAAAGTGTCACTGAACAACCAGTTACGAGAATTGTCATCGGTTTCGATCCCCAAGGCAGACGCCAGACGTGGCAATTTGGATGTCAAATTCAAATGGGCGTTTGACAACCTTGGAGGACAAATTACGACACAACGTCTGAGAAAGCCCTTCAGAGCCCTTACCATGATTTGGTATAGATTACGTTCGGTAAGTTACGTCTATGACACTATTGGTCTAAAAATGTGTTTCTCTTAGTTACCAATAGAGGCGCTGTTCAAAGTTTTCATCTATGTATTAATACGTGATGCCAAAACTTCGGATCCCTTTTTACGAAAATTGCGCGGATGATGTAGCATAAAATTTGGCACACTTATAGTTTATGTGTAGAAGAAGTGCAGAACGCTAATATTTTTCAATAATAATGCTTATAAAGTACATTAAATCAATAAACGAAACATTACCCACACTACCATGCATTTGACACACACAAACAAATATATTGATGATGACGATAAAAGATCATAGATGGCGCACTAAAAAGTTTGGAAACAAAGTAGTTGGTCTTGAGAAATGAAGATGGCGTTCTTATCAACAGTATCAAAATTTATTATGGTCGAATTTGGACCAACGGGTGACCAGTTTGACAGAAACGGTAGCGAATATAGTAAACCTGACAAGTCGTAAACTCATGGTAATGGGCTCAGAGACTTTATTATGAGTTGGTATAGATTACGTTCGGTTAGTTACTTGTCGAAATCTATGACACTTTTGGTCTAAAATTATGTTTCTTTTAGTTACCTAAAGAGGAACTGTTTAATGTTTTCGCACAAATAATTTACAGAGACGGTAGCGAGTGTAGTAAACTTGACAAGCCGTAAACTCGTGGTAAGGGCCCAGAAAAAGGTTAGAAGTGGGCGGAAAGTGGCTAAAATGTGATACGATACGAATAAAATATTATAGTCAAATTTTTTTCTTATATTCATCGTTAATTTACGGGTCGCATTCGATACCTATATCAGTACTGTAGGGTTACTCTTGAATCTCGATTTCATCCAAATCGGTTTCGGATATGTCATTTTAGGTATTCTTGAACAGTATGCTAGCGAACTATGAACATTTAGTTCATAATAAATAATAAATTGTTTTATCGGATTTGTAGGATTTTTTGGGACTAAATGTTAATTAACTTAACTAATTAATTTTGGGACTAAAAGTTAATAAAAAAATTATCAGCTAGTACTGGGTTCAAGAGTACCAAAATGAAATATTCGATTCAAATTTCGAATTTGTATGAAATGGAAATTCAAAAGTAACCTACTGATATAATCGGCGATATCGCGAATTTGCCGGTTAATCGGTGATATTTATTTTGTCGATACACCACTGCGGTAATCCATTCTGATCTGTTACTAATTATCTGAATGAATGTGATTGCAAGTACATACTTATAAGTAATTTTGTCTGGTTTTAATATCACGCCTTACCTTTGGTTTAATTAAAAATTGATTATCTATTGCCAGTATCGATATGAGTACCGACAATTTTATTCTATAAATATCGATATAATATTGGTAGAAGTTCGTATAGGTGCATATCTAAATGTTACATAACACGATGTTAAAATATTAGCATCAAAAAACTAGGTTTGAATAGATGCTTAATAGTTTTCCAGTTAAAAAATTTTAGGGACTATTTGCCACGTTTCAATGCCACGCTGTCTATGAAAAACTGGGTTATCCTGCTATTATTAATTCCAAGAGATTTGAAGTAGATCTATAAGATTAGTATAATTCGGTCTGCACCTCGGTGTCAATGACCATTATAAAAAGTGTCAACAAACAACCAGTTACGAGCTAATAGCGAACAAGCGACCTTGCCGCGTCTTGGCCCAACACCAGCATGTCCAGCATGGACATCTATCGAGATCGAATAGTTTGAATCGACTCGATTACTCTTTATTTTATTTTTGTAAAAAGTGTTATAGTTACGACCCAATTAATCTTTTATATTTTTTAAGTGAAAAAACAGCATACACGCACTCGGATCTGCTGATGGCAAGAGCCTACTGTAGCCTATAGAAATCATAGGTGTTAAGAGATCATTGCTGTCCTGCGTTAGGCCTAATATACAAGTTACCGGCACAACCCTCTACCACAAGCGAATGTGACATGTTTTAGAAACTCGATAATTAATTTCGAAAGAGCCTGTGTCTACAAAGAACAGCTATTCCGAAAAAACAACAACTGAGGATAGTTGCTGGAACGTGTCCGATTCTTGTTTGTTTGTTTATTAAAGAAAGTTACTGAGCGAATTTTAATTAGTTTTTCATGATTTCGCTACGATTATGAGTGGAATCACTCATAATCGTAGCAACGAGTATATTTTATCAAAATGGGCTGTAAAGGCGTTAGTGGACTTTCTTAGTGCATCTCGCTTTTCACAGTTTTCGGAATAGAATAAATTTATTTACCTATTTCTTCCATACCTAAATATTTTGTATATAAAAATTAATTCCCATTTTCTTTGGTCATCGCAATCACGCCTGTATGTACTTGTTGATTTCGCTTTTTTTTGTTTGTTTTATTGATTTCATTTTTTGGTTGTATTAGTTATTAACACGGGAAGGTTCTTATAAAAAAAAATGTGTGCGTGTATTAGCGTACACTCGTAAGAAGTGAAACTTCTTTATGACGTTATTTTTCAAAAAATAATTTACTATATGCAATTTTTACATTTAATTTACAATTACAGAAATTGATTAAAGTTTATTGCCAATCTCTACTCCGCTGGAGAAAGTATACTTCGAATCACGCGTGGTAGAGATAAGAACAAAGATGGCGCGTAACGGAAAAATGTGACGCGTAACGAAAAAATATTACACCAAATTTTTTTCCAACCCCGATAAAGAAGTTTCACTTCAAAAACAATCTTCATAGTAAGATAGACACAATTTTTTGTATGTTTTAAGTAAGATAAGTATCTTAACATAGGAATCAAACGTTTTGTCGAGAGTCAGAAATGTAGAAACTGTTCGATATTGATAGATATCCGTGGTAGAGGTCTGATCGTCGACTTACACGCCACCTCTGGCTTTTTATTACATCTACTCGATACGGTAGCGGGTTTGATTCTTACGTTTGATTGTTATCTTTTTAATTGGTAGAAAGTGTGTCAGTTTAAGATAAGAGGAAGCGATGTGTGTGTACCAATGTCCTCTAGACCGAAGCTAAGCTAGTGATAAATTAACCCTATTACCCCTTTTAATTTGTTAGTATCTATAATTTGCGGTTCATCCGTTATGCGTTTTATACATTTTCGTGTGATAATAGTTTAATTTTAATAGCCTTTTTAGGTGTTTATCTTTTTTGGTATTTCTGCACCTAGCTAGAGTATGACAAGTATTATGGTTTTGACACTTTCGACTTTGCAGCGTTATTATATATATGAGATATGTATCTGTTTGTTAAGAAGTCATATCTTTTTTTTCACCGTTATTGTCGCGCTCCAGCAATATGTTTCGCCTGGTTTTCTTGATTCTTTTTTTTAATATTAGGCGGGTAGTAAGTGGGTCTTGGTCCGGGTATCCTGTACAGAATAGTCCATTTACCTTCCTACCAGGTAGCTCGTAAGAGGGGTAGCAAATATTTAAATGTGTCATTACCAATAAGACCACTGGTGGTGAAGTGCCTTGCTGCAACTCTTCTGGATAGGGATCTACCTCCTTACCTATTCTGTAGCCATAATGACAGTGTTCTGGTCTGAAGGGTAGGGTGTCGGTGGACTTGCAAAATTGATCTTAAACCACGACCACAAGACATAGACGTATCTACATCATGGTGCCTATAGGCCACGTGTATTTCTTACGATCAGGAGAGTTGTGTGCTTCGCTATCGTATCCCATAAAAATCCTGACTGAGGTCGATTTTTTTTAACATAAGGAGTAGATCGTTCGTGTTATTAAATTTGTATCCAGAAATCACAAGGGCGTTTTACGTCGGTATCGGATCGAGTTAGACAGCCCCACCTGTGTAGGTAGACAGGTGGGGAGATAAATGGGTTCTCGCATCTGTTGGGTTATCTTTGCAAAAATTGATGGAGGATCTGCCCCAAATGTGTTGACGTTAATTGAGCTGCTCAACCATACATTACGGTTTATTTGTAATGTTTGTATGTGGATCAGAATGTGTTGCCAGTTGAATGTATTAGTGTATATTAAACTATTTTTAGCGGCGTGTATCATTTGTATATAAAATTCTGTGGTCAGTTGCCAGAATAAGAATACGGTTATTCATTCATTCATTATTATTATTATTATTACTTCTGCAAGATGTACTAAAGTATCTTCTATGTACCTATTTTGCAAATCTGCTAGTTTGCCTTCCAATATCATGAAAAAAAATTAAAAAAATACACACACACACTAACTTGTGTTTGACGCACACTCCACAATAAGTGAGTATGTGAGTCTGAAGTCAAACTGCGAAGATATTATACTCGTAAAATATGTTAATAGTCTGTAATGTTACTAAATGTCAAATTTGATAGTAAATGTTATAGCTGATTTTTATCACGGTTTAATAACTAAATATCTGATAAAACGTTTAACAAATATGCTAGTTTGTCCTCCGCCATAGCCGAGATCTCAGCATAGACGCCTAATACCACCGACCGTATATTAGGCTCGGGTTCTATTTCGTCCTGCCGCATTTGTGTCACGAACACAGATATCTGTTTCGCTGGGTCTGGTTAGTAAATTTATTGCAGCATGAGTTGACAAATATACAGGACATAAGCATATAATTAGGTGTTTTTATATGAAACAAATTTGTTTCATTTGTCACATTTCGCACTATTTTAATGATACCCTATTCGGGCATTTAAATATTTCTTGCTTTCTTTTACTAAAATTGTAGGTATGTAACGGCCGCACTCAGAGACGATAATTATGTTTTAAGCAGTCATAACTTTCTTTAAATTTTAAAGAAAGAAAAAAAATCTTTCTAGACAGGATTAGAATCTGTAAAGTTTCGTCTCAAGCCGACAAATGCTCTAACCATTGGAGCTACTAAGAATTCAAGTCCCGTGTCGATATTCTTTCTTTAAATTTTAAAGAAATTTAACAAGCACAAGGCAAGTGCTAAAATAAAAATACCTCGAGTCATTAAGTTGACATTTTATATACAAAAAAAATGTGAATGATTAACAGGTTAAATTTTAACTGATGTCTCCGAGTGGGAACGTTAGTTGTAAATAGTATATTCCTGTCTGAAGGATGAGGTAGCCGATACAGATTTTCGCAATACGCCCAACATTCTGACCAACTAGACAGCGACTCACCTATAACATCAATGGTGTCAGTAGAGCGTGGTTGCCTCTTACTTTCAGGAAAGCCATGGACTTGTTTGTTGTCTTATCACAAAAAAAGATCTTACTTTCGAGGATGCTCATGGTAGAAAAGAGTGGAGAAGGCTGAAGCTTTCTTTAGATAGGGTTTTCGACGAACATTTCAAGCTTGTTTTACTTTTTCTAGTTTTGTTGCTTCAAAGGTCAAGGGGTGATGGCGCTGACTACATGAGGTCTTGTGTTCAATTCCCGAGTATAGCAACACATTTTTTTTAATGTTCTTATGCTCAGGTTGTGTCCGGATGGCGATAGGTTTGCCATATTGTAAGATATAGGAATCTTCAGTTCATCATGGGTGTTCTGGTTTATTCCTTTGCCTACCTTTGAGTATACGGACGTGAACATACAATTTTTTTTCTAGATTAAAATTTCTCATGAACTAAAATAATTATATGTTGTTAAACGAAATATTCCCGTGTTTATTAAGCAGAACATTTCAACTACGGCGACCAATGTTTGTACGCGCCACGTGATATTTTGTCACTGAATGGAACATGGCCGACAGGAATATTTCACGTGGTCCCTATTTCAGTTTGGCTGTAGTTAACATATTTTTGCGAATTTAAAGGTTATACTTTTTGTTTTTATTATACTGGCCTAGTTATTTAGGCTAAGAAATATGTTAAGATAGCGAACAAGTACACGGGGTTCTCCTAATGGTAAGAGACAACCGTGGCCTTTCGACACCATAGATGTTGTAGGTGAGTCGCTATTTTGTGGCCGAGTTGTTAGGCCATTTGTAGACTTGCGCAAATGGCCTATCATAATAGCGTATGGAATGATATCCTGATAGAGATAATCGCAGTCTATAGTTACCATAGATGTTGAAGGTGCGTCGCTGTCCTAAGGCTAGGGTGTTAGGCAGTGTTGCCAACCCCAGAGAATAGAAAAGCAGTAGATCAATCTTAAAAAAACAGTAGAAAACAGTAAAATTACATTTTCAAAACATTAAATCTACTACATATCACAAAAACCTTTTAATTGGGACATAGAATTAGTTATATAGATGTATAAGATAATGAAACTACTGCAGCACTACCAGTAGTACTTCTTTAATTTACACATTTTTTATAAAGTACATTATTGAAAAAAAAATAACTATTATATTATTCATTAAAAATAGGTGATCAAAATTACAAACATTGTTCATTGTTATGTATTACTCTATCCTAAACATTTTCTGTTTCATTGTTTTTGTTAAAATCGTACATCCTTTTATTAAAATTTTTCATATGATTTTCAGTAGCATCAAATGCGTAACATTCGTCTATTTCAGATTTTGTATGTAAAATGCCTTTGATTTGTATTAATAACAACACTGGCAAAAAAAACAGTCTAAAATCGTACTAAAACAGAAAACAGTGTTGTCACGTCAAAAACAGTAGGGTTGGTAACACTGGTGTTGACCAATTGAACAAGTCTGCCGGCTACTCTACCCTCCAAACTGGAATATGATAATGTCATTATGGTAACAGGTAAGGCGGTGGATCCCTACCCGGACAAGTTGCAACACGGCACTCTACCACCAGTGGTCTTGTTAGTAAATAGTAAAGACCCATTGAACCCTTCTCTTCCTCTTTCAAGCTGCTTGGCAGGAAGGCAGATGGTCAACACGAGGAAAGAGAAAAGAAGACATAGGAATTTCGAAAGGGGTTTTTCAATCAGACTTTGTTTTTTTGTTTATTTTTTTAAGTTTTTCACGCCATTAGTCGGCCGATAAAAAACCGATTCTGATGTTTTTTAGAAATGTACGTTAAACTTGGTAAACGAGTAGGTTTTTTCCGCTGCTTTTCCTGTCTGGCTAGTTTAAAAACGTTGATAGTACAAGGCAGATTGATTATAGTCCTGGT
This sequence comes from Calephelis nemesis, assembly GCA_002245505.1. Classification (NCBI taxonomy): domain Eukaryota; kingdom Metazoa; phylum Arthropoda; class Insecta; order Lepidoptera; family Riodinidae; genus Calephelis; species Calephelis nemesis. Next base: position 311,685 of record NJDD01001685.1, on the reverse strand, counting down.
TGCTGAGAGGTTTTTTTTGCCGTATCATCTCCTGAGTGGCTAGATTTGGAAACGCTAATAGCTTACGGTATATGGGGGTAAAATTATTTGCATTTTAAAATTTGTTGTGATTAATAATTAAAATAATAATAAATAAATATAATAAGAATAAATAATAAATATTCCTGGACAAGTCACACAAATTGAACCTAACTCCAAAGTAAGCAAATTATATGCTTGTGTTATGGGTGTTAGTCAACGATACTATTACATAGAAATATTTAGATACCAGAATACATTTAATAAACACCCAGACCCGGATATGTCTAGACATCTAAATGTTCATCACACAAATGCCTGCCCCCGTCGGGAATCGAACCCTAGCCTCGCGGTTCGTCGATGCAGTTAGGCGTGTACGCTAACCACTCGACCAACGAGGCGGTCAAAACTTAAACTAAACTTAAATTAAACTTGTAATTAATATTTAAAAAGTTTTAATATTAAAAAAAACATATGTACAAGTGCACAAACTTCTATGTTATTATACATATAAACCTTAAAAAACCGCATCAAAATCCGTTGCGTAGTTTTAAATATCTATGCATACATATGAACAGATATCGGAAAGCGACTTTGTTTCAATACTAATATAGTACTACTATTTAAATTTTGCGCTTCGGATTTACACTTTTTACTCTTTTTTAAATTGGCTGACTTAATCTAAATTTAAGCGAAATGATTAATTACGTAAATTTCGGATTTTTTTTATTTCGAACTTTAAAATTCGGATTACCGAAGATTGACGAATATATCCGAAGCGCATAATTTAAAAAGTTAGTACTAGAGTTTTGGCGCCATCGAGAGAAAAGATGGTCGAAGTTTTTTCATAATTATTGAATTTCGTGTTAATATTTAGTGAAATTAGTCAAATTTGTTGGCATTTTGTACAATTTTCTTCAGTGAAAGAGCACAAATGAAATAATTATTAAGAAATTGACGTATCGTATATTTCCTCGTTGCCGCCAAATCTCATTACATGAGCTTGAGTAATGAGGCCGCCGCTTTACCCAAGAGCCTGACATGATTTCCTGACGACTTATGACTGATGACTAATTACAATTAATTTAAATTGATAAAAAAATTCGATGCAAATTTCTACTTGACTAATGGCTAAATACTAACGTGAAGGCCAAAACCTAAAGACAGAAGTTAGTACTACTATACGTTGTGATGATATATGAATCCGACGAGTTGACGACAACCGTTCGAAGGTTACCTATCAATAATAATTATTATTAAACTAATCATCCATTACGAAACTGATGATGAAAATGTTTGATGGATGATAAATCATCAATCCAAACGTATAATGGTTGTTTTATAAATACCTAAGCTTTACCATTACGAAATGAACACATGGTATTTCAAAGTTGCAACATTTCTAAACCATGGATTAAGGCGTTTTGATGGGTTTGTCTTTTGTATGTCGCAAACAATTCAGTGGGTGGTTGTGTGTACCTGGTTGTGGGTAGTCATGGGTAGGTCTATGTTACATACTAAACGTGACCATACGTCCCTTTCTGAACGGGACAGTCCCATTCTCAGAGTGTCTGTCCCGGTGTCCCCAGTGAGGCCGACATAGTCCCGTTTTTCATTTTGCCCGGCGAAAGAGTTTTTTCTCAAATGAACAAAATATGGACAAGTGATAAAACACAGTTGAGTGTCGCAGTAATGAAAGCTACGTTTATTACGAAGATAAATGTAAATAAATCATGCATTGAGTTTCACACTTATCTAAAAACAAGTCCCGATATTTTGAAACTTTGTTCCGCCAATAAATACAGAAATACGACTTAGAAATCACGCCCCATTTTCTAATTATTTTATGTTATTCTTATTCTATATTCAATAATAATATCTATGAAACACTACAAACTTTTATTTTTGTTATATATTTCGGCAGGTGTCCCGTTCTGACTTAAAAAATAAATGGTCACGTTATGCATACTACAAATTCGCGGCGGTTATGTTTGCGCTATAATACAGGTTGTATTTATTGTGAGTAGTTATTTATAGCTCTATGAGAAATTCCATATCCCAGTGACTGTGTAATGATAAGCCTCCGAAACGGGCGTTAAATTGAAAAAAAAGTATTTTATAGAATCAGTCATTACTTTGGGGAAATCCATTACAATGCATGAATATGAAATATGAAGTGAATAAATATAGAATAAGCCTTTATTTTGCTATTTGCGCAAAACCCGTGTAACTTGTGGCGATCTCTAGAATTTGACGTATAGACATACATACACATTCATATATACCTTAATATATTTGACCAACTCGTTGATCATATGGCTAGTGTACACGACTATCTCCACCGACCAACCGTGGGGCTCGGGTTCGATTCCCGACGGGGGCAGGCATTTGTGGCAGTTTTACGGCCGATAGAGACGTCAATTATCTTTTAATCAGTCATTAAGTATTAGTATTTTAAATACGAAATTGTGACATAATGATAGATTAAACGTAAAAGGACGGCTCTAAGAGTGGCCGTTCATCAGTCAGTGACAACCTAAATGAGCGTTGCCTCGTTATTGTGTACTACGAAATCGGTAATTTTTACGTTTACGGTTCTAATTTTCACGATTCGGATTCACGGGTGACTTGAAATGTGGACGATATTAACATATAAAAAAAGTATTTTCAAGCCCATATCCCCGAACAGGTAGGCAGAGGCACAACCAGGCACCCACGACTAGCCGAATACATTAAGTCCCACAATTTGATAGGTGGCAAGCCTATCGCTAGCCGGGCATATTTTTAATCCCGAGCAACGTTTTTTATTAGAAAATAGGAAAACTCCAATTTTATTTTTGTTGCCCGACCCGGGACCTCAAGCAGTCAAATCCAACAACTGAACCGCTAGGCCACAGGAGCGATTACGACATTAACATAATATTATCTATATAAACGTCGTACTTATAAATAACTAGCTGTTGCCCATGTAGTTAATAGTAAGTACCACAGGAACATTTTTTCTGGATAAAAACTATCCCATGTGTTAATCCAAGTTAATTAATAATTGTGTATGCCAAATTTCAAGAAAATCGGTTCAGTAGTTTTTGCGTGAAGGAGTTACAAGCAAACAAACCAACATACAAACTTTTGCATTTGTGTTAGTAGGGTAAAACAGTAAGAGTGAATTCTGTCAATTATACATATGCAAAAAAATAGATGCAGGCGACTAAAAAGGGACAATGAAACACGTCTTTAGAATTTTTGACTGTCTGTCTGAATCATTACTGCGATTTACGCTAAAACTACTAAACCGATCGGACGAAATTTTACAGGTAGGTATTTCAGGTATCCTCTCAAGAAGGTTATAGGATACTTTTTATCCCGCTCTCTAAAAGGGTTCCCGTGGGAGAGGAGTAATAGTCAAAATGTAAATTGTGTTATAATTCATTAACGCGTTGTTCGATTTAATTTATTAGTTTTTTTTTTATTTATGTCCTTTACAGATTGTCCCGTATTTTTTTTTTCAAGTCATAAGTTTTGTGGTTACAAATCGCAGACATGTTTTGACTATATCAAACCCTAGTGTTATTCAAATAAACACGCCAACGAATAAAAAAAAAAGTATCTTCACGCCCATATCCCCGAACAGGTAGGCAGAGGCACAACCAGGCACCCACGACTAGCCGAAGACACTAAGTCCCACAATGTGATAGGTGGCAAGCCTACCGCCAACCGGGTACATTTCCAATCCCGAGCAACATTTTTTTTATTAGAAAATTGAAAAAATCCAATTTTCTTTTTATTGCCCGACCCGGGATTTGAACCCGGGACCTCATGCAGTCAAGTCCAACAACTGAACCGCTAGACCACAGAGGCGAAAAACATAAAAATATAAATATAAATAAATATATAAAATATAAATAAAAACATAAATTCCGCAGAGGATAAAAAACTTAAAGCGCCAGTGATTTTGATGGGGTAAGAGATAGATTTGGACTAAGGAATAGTGGATGGATATAGGCGAACAAAGCAAGTAGTTCGTTTATGCGGTAAACTGGTTGGGCAGTCCGTTGTAGACAATGGTCCGGCGTGGGNCCATCGCCGCCCCCGCCGTCAGCCTTGCGTCAGAGCCTCCATCCAGCCATTGGTACCACACCGCAATATCCACTTTATTAACGCCATTCCAAGTTACTTGTGTCGTAATGTGTTATTTGAAATGGCGTAAAACTTGTGAATTTCAAAGCACCCTAACTTCGCTGAATTCGTATCTGTATGTATAAAAAATGAATATTTCCCTTTGTTATAGTATCACGCGTGAGCGGATATAACCATTTCGCTATTTTGTTTTGTTGTGTCAGTTAGTGTCAAGAGAAAAAAATAAAGTTACTAGTAAAATGGAGCATCAGAAAATTTAGGTAAACTCAACAAAAATCTACTATTATAAATGTAAAAGTTTGCATGTTTGTTTGTTTGTTACTCCTTCACGTAAAAACTGCTGAACCGATTTTCACGAAATTTGGCAGACACATAGATGGTAACTCGTATTCCCATATAGGATAGTTTTTATCCCGAAGAAATGTTCCTGTAGGACCATTAACCAAGCGGGCAACAGTTAGTTTTACATAATTTTCAGTTCATTAACATACTAATTCAATATTCATAGTTAACTCAGGATTACGTATGTCGGGTCAGCTAGCATTTCTACAAACCCAGAAGTTGTATTCGACTAATTCTGTTTTTTAATTTTTTTACCTCTTCCCTTTAGATGTTGTGATAAAAAGTAGCCTATATTACTCTACAGTCTGTCTAACCCCACTCTCACACTTCGAAGGACAAATAAAGTTTCGCATTGATGTGGGTAGGAGCATAAATTGTGTTTGATGTAGTTTATTTTAAATCATAAGATTTTTCATTTCATTGCGTCTCCGGTTCATCCGTTGATACAACACCGCAATATCCACTTTATTAGCGCCATTCCAAGTAACTTTTTTAAGGAGTTATTTTGAATGGCGCTCGTAAAACTAACACTTGCGAAGTTCCAAACGGCATATCTGTAGTTTGTACAACGAATGCGACTCGAGAGAATATTATTTGTCTTTATTTTTTGCATAAAACGTTAGCTTTAGCTCCTTCTTTGAACTTCATTATAGCCACTGATACCATATCGTGATATCTCCTTTTTAGCGCCATTCCAAAAAACTTTTGTAATAAGGTATTTTAAATTGCATAAAAATGATGAAATTCTAAGCGCCATAACTTCAAAACATCTATATATTATATAAAAGAAAGTGATGTTACTTACACTATTTATAACTCAAGAACGGCTACACCGATTAGGCTGAAAATTTATTATATTATAAATTATTAGGTTTTTTGTGATGATCATAGATTTCTCTATATCCGGACCTGGTTGTTTATTCAATGTCTACTACTTTTAGTATCCACTTAGGTATTTCTATGTATAGGTATCCTTGTATAACAATCATATCATGTGCTTAAAGTTTACTTACTTTGGGGTTAGACCAATTTGTGTAATTTGTACAGTGATATCTATATATATAAAAGAAAGTGGTGTTATTTACACTATTTATAACTCAAGAACGGCTACACCGATTAGGCTGAAAATTGGTAGGGAGGTAACTTAAAACCGGGAGAAGGACATAGGATACTTTTTATCCTGTTCAATTGTGAGGAAACTGGGAAAAACAACATTTTGATTTTTCCCATCCAAACTAAACGGGCGGAACGAAGTTCGCGGGTACAGCTAGTATTCGTATAAAAGTACGTCTTGACAGAATCCTTGAGGTAAACATTTGTTCCTTATCGCATTTAATAAATGACAAACTACAGTAACGACACGCTTTTATGACTGATTTGACATTTATATTATTTTTATAAGAATTTTTTTAAGGATCTATTATTTACTATATATACACACAAGTATGTATGTAATTCTTATAAATACTTATACTTATAAATTAATATAATTTATAATGTTATACTTATAAATTAGAATCGCGTTAGGTAATATTTTATTTGTTACGCGATTACTCGGCCCATATCAAACAAATTTTGATACTTAATTTTTAAGTCTTTTATTTTAGATAGTGGTCTTATATTTATTTTATCGTGGTCTGACAAATAGTTTTTGTGTTAAATACTTAATTATGCATAAATTTTGCCTTTAGAAGGATTAGTAGGATGTTGATAAAATTAGTATGTTACTATCTTTCGAAAAAAGAATAACCAAATCGTGACGTGGTGGTACCTAATTAAATAGTTGATTGGGTTTTTATTACTCATAAATTATTCAATAATATGTCAAACCGACCATCATAGCGTGCCGCTACTACACCTTTATTTGTGTAAATTAGATATAAGTATATACGGATTGCTGAAAAAGTAATATTATAAATTCATATTGAGAAACAAACGTTGGGGTTTGCAACAAGAAGTAATATCCGTTGGAACAAGGTCTTCAACGTGTACGTAATAAAATGTAACACTAAAATTTAAAAAAATCAGTGACCCCCAGCAAAACCAAATGTTGCTAAGAACAGCTATATCGATCACGTCAGCTTTCAAACAAAATCGACATCCTTCCAAAAGATATGATGCCAGGTAGACACACAGACACGTCGAACTTATAACACCTCTATAAATTTAAAAGAAAGAAAAAATTTCGCCGACAAACCTGTGTGTCTATAGGACATAACTATTAACTACCCGTGTTAACGCTACAGGACTTGAATCCTCAGTAGCTCCAATGGTTTGAGCATTCGTAGGCTTGAGACGAAAGGTTACAGGTTCAAATCCTGTATCGGGCGAAATTTTTTCTTTCTTTAAAATTTATAAAAATATAATCCAAGTCCAGGGCAAGTGCTAAAGTAAAAGTACCTAATAACACCCCTCTTTTTCTGTTGAGGGTTAATAAAAAATTAATTACCCAGAGGCTAGAACCCATATCAATGAATGTCACTGTCAGGCTGGCCGCTGATTACATTCTCTGATGCTTGCTTTCATTCATTGCTCTTTTCATACAAACGTAGGTATTGTTAGCTCTTGCAAACATCTCCTTAGTAGAAAAGTTATATGTCTGGTCGCTCATTGCAAATATTTATACTGCTGACGATAAATATTTTGAAGGTTAGATCTTCGCCTGGTTGCAGTTTTTAACAATCCCCCTGATTGTTATTGACATATGGCATAAAGCTGCATATTTAAGTAGATCTATTTTAGCAACATAAAATAAAAGTATCTTCACGCCCATATCCCCGAAGAGGTACGCAGAGGAACAACCAGGGCACCCACGACTAGCCGAAGACACAAAGTCCCACAATGTGATAGGTGGCAAGCCTATTGCCAACCGGGCACATTTCCAATCCCGACCAACATTTTTTTTATTAGAAAATTGGCAAAATCCAATTTTCTTTTTGTTGGCCGACCCGGGATTCGAACCCGAGACCTCATGCAGTCAAGTCCCACACCCGAACCGCTAGACCACAGAGGCGATAATACTGCTATAAACGTTGGTGGTAAACCAGGTCGCAGAAAATCTTTTAATAATAAGATGTTTATTTAGNNNACGCCGCGGAAACTATCGAGGAAGTCCAACCATTTCCAGGTAACGATACCAATGACGTGGTAACACATTAATTACCATCGTATGCATACTACTTTTACTTTCCATACGTTTAGTAGTTAAACAAAAGTAATTGTAACTTTCTTTAGTACAGTGAAAACGCCTGATGGTTTTAACTGGAGCGTATGGGAAGTTACTTAACGTAAACTTATATAAGTTGAAACTGATAAAAATGATCCATTACTGACGTCAAGCTGGGCTATGTCACAGTACAAATATGGAACAGTATGCAAAGTAAGCCGAATTGATAAATTACTTACGGCCAATGTTAATAATATTTCTCTAAAGATGGATTTCAAGCAATCTAGATAGCTGCGTATCCGCCGGCCTATCCTACACCTAATTGCCATATTTATCCTGTGCACAGATATGTTATTGGCAAGCGATAACATAAAAATGGATCAAAATATCAATCTTGGACAGCAAGTTTTGGATTAGGATTGATTATTAATATTGGCCGTTAGAGGCACTCTATTGTAGCAATAGGGTTGTTATATTATTTTTTGAAGTTATACTTACTTTGACCTATCCACAAAAAATAAGAGTAAAGTTTTTTACGATGCGCGCACACCTATTTTTGCATGCTATTGTTGTTATAATAAATATGTGAATGTATGCGTTATGTTATTGTTTGTTATTTTTAGACTGTGCCGCTGAAAAAGTATTACTTCTTTCATACGTACATAAGTACACCCTTTTTTGGCATTTACTGTTCAATCAATAATATACCTAAGTAGGTAATCTCATGGCGTCGGATAATGCCAGAATAAGATAAATACGCTCGTGGATTTTTTAAACTGATAGCTTGAAATAACAAAGTAACCACTCGTCTTTAAGTGGCATTCGCTACTACAGCACCGTAAAAACTGCTTCTAGGGCTCTCGATCCGAATATTTGAGTTAATGTGCCCTTTCGAACGTTTGTACTTAAATTCCATCCTGTTTCATATTTGTACTGTGGCTATGTTGGCCAAATATATACTTATTTATTCATGTATTCGTCGTTTACACACATACTTTAAGCGAAATACTCCAAAAATCTGAATCTATGTTTTTACTACATCGCTATTTAACAATTCTTTTTTTTAAGGTAGCTCATGAGTCCTATGTGGTTCTGAGTGAATTTTATCATGATCCCACGAGTGATCTTTAATATCTCAATAAATCCGTAAGTCTATATTATGTTTCGTTTCCATGGCTCAACCGCTTGGCTGATTTTGATGGGATTTAATAATCACATAGTTGAAGACCGGAATTCAAACATAGGCTACTTCTAGTTGATGCTGACGAAGTCGCTGGTAAACAACTAATACCTAACAATACACACATTTTCATGTATCTAACGAAACCACAACGTGACACCATCAAATTCATATTGGATTGCCTTGGAACCATGAACTGCCTTCCCAGATCCAAAATTTCTTTGATATACACCACTTTGTATCAACTTCATTAGGGAAGGTTTCCCTAATCTAATGAAATAAAATGAAATTTAAAATATTAATTTGCGAAATATGTGTGTTAAAAATTATTTAAATATTCCTACATATTCTACCGCATTTTTGAGTGCAAATATTGTAATAGTTATGAAAAATCTAGCTTTTACCTGCGGCTTCGCCTGTTTTACGGTGAGATGTAAGCTATCCTACCTTTCAAGTTCACGAAATTTATATATAACTAGCTGTTCCTGCGATCTTCGTTCCGCCCGTTCAGTTTGTATGTGAAAAATTAAACAAAAGGAAAAAAAGTTGTTTTTCCCAGTTTCCCCACAATTTAACAGGATGAAAAGTATCCTATGTCCTTCTTCCGGTTCTAAGCTACCTCCCCACCAATTTTCAGACTTATTGGTTTAGTCGTTCTTGAGTGATAAATAGGGTAACTAACACCACTTTCTTTTATATACATAGACTAGCTGACCCAAACTTCTTATCGCTTTACATTTATGCTTCGATAGTAGCGCAGTCTGTCGGATACAATGTAAGTAAAACATTCCAAAATCAACAATTATTTGAAAATTAATTAAAAAAACATATTCCAGCAGACCAAATTGTGAATTTAAACCATTCTTGTATTCCATTGAACACACACAATTTTTTTTTTATTAAATCAGTCGTCTAGAAGGAGTTTAGTGACAAACACACGAACATAAGAATTATATACATTAAGATAAGACAATTATTTAATTAGATATATTTTAATATCCATTTTTTATATTGGTTATGTAAGTTAAATTATTTATTAATAACAAACAATGTTAAAATGTAAATAAATTTAATCCGTATACCGTAAACTACCACCGTTTCCGAACCTAATCTGCCGAGAGAAGAAACGAAATACAAAACAATTTTGTTGTTGGCTTATGTTTGATGCTTCTAAGCTCGCCTGATGTTACGATAAAACGAAGATACGTCCAATGCACACTAAGCTAGAAGAAACTTTTAAACCCTTGTTTTAAAAAAGGGATGTATCCAATGCAAATATCGATATATCGACGATATCGCCAATTTTACGATATTTCTTTATATACATACATATCTTCACGCCTAGTCCCTTACTTGGTTGGCAGAGAGAATCGAGTGCCAGACCTCACGATCCTGACAAACCTGTCTTGCTTCCTTTACATTCATTACCCTTTTCATACAAACACGCCGGTTTCGGAGACTTATATAGATAAGTATAGACTTCTTTATATAGATTCCGATATTGGTTTTACCAATTAAATTAAGTGCTATAGATAACCCATCTGAACGCACCATTGCTACGCTTCTTTGATTCAGTCTTCTGATTTCTGTTTTGTTATCATTTTTCAGTTGTAATTAGTGTATAGAAGTTTAAGTATTTAGGCGTCATCAAGGAAAAATAAAGTTATAGTTTTTTCGTAACTAATGAATATCGTGTATATGTTTAGTAAAATGAGTGAATTTTGGTGGCATTTTCTACAATGTTGTTTAGCTAAAATGAAGTATTCACGATTAAATTAGTGGATCTTGTATTTTCTCGTTGCCGCCAATTCTAAACTAAATGAGCTTGAGTAAACAGGCCATCGCGTTACCCAAGACCCTGATATTACTTTCTGTGATGAGTAATAGCTGATTTTGAATAATTTAGCCCCAAATTCAAAGCATCTTGATGCAACTGCTGCTGCCTATTGCAAAAAATAAAATAAAGTATTTTTTTCTGTCTTTAAACTTTAAACACCCTTCTTAAAACTTATACTTGTCTGCCCGAATCGGTATCGGCATTGGCAATACTATTCTATAAATATCGATATCGGTATCGTATCAGCTGAAATCCTTATCGACTCTCCTTTGAACACGCCTTTGATCTCGCAAACTAATTCGTATAATACATTGTAACCCGAACAATCCCATACCAATTAAACTAAAGTCCTTAAGTGGATTTAGTAGCAAATACAAATGTAACCTAATTTAATAAAAATATCTGCGCCGCGATCACAATTTATTGATTTCTGTGAGGCCATTGGTCCATTGTGTTTGCTTGATTTGAATTGGACCAAGTGGTTTGTCAATAGAATCAAACTAACTGGTTTTGTGAAGAGCGTGCACTGTTACTTTGTTGTTACACATTACCAAATTGGATAGTCCAAGATCCGAAACCATATCATTGCCAGACCATTTTATAATAATAATAATTGGATTGCATGCTCAAGACCGAAAAGTCGTATCCTGAAAATGTATAAAAAAATAAGGGCTTTCTCGATTTCTCTGAGACTCCATCATCATAATTAGATATGA
>NJDD01001685.1:273941-300258 GCA_002245505.1 Calephelis nemesis | reverse complement strand
ATCTCGAACGTATGTTTTTTAATTTAATTAAGTATCATACAAAGAGTGATGTAAGTGTTAATCCGCCCTCTATTCTTGAAAGAAGGAATGTTGGGACTATACTGACCTATTATACCTATTGTGATTAAGCTGGATAGGTAACCCAAGATCCGATGATTCCATTTCATACCTATACAGTTTTATAAAAGTTGAAAATTGTGCAAACATTTCTATCCTAAATAGGAACAATGGGGCTATTTATTTGCATTATTACTTTGGCAGCTGTTATTTATCAAAGATGTAGTGCAATTTTTACTAATATTAATTATTTTTAATAAACTACTTCAAAGCGAGGTTTTGAGTCGAAAAGCTAGACTCGCTTTGCATAATTCTGTGCTTATCCCAACGTTATTGTATGGAAGCGAGAGTTAGGTATGTCAGAAATAGCATGAAAGTAGGATTAATGCGGTCGAAATGAGAGCACTACGGAAAATCTGTGGTGTAACGCTCGCTGACCGCATTCGTAACAGTGAGATCCGAGAAATAGTGGGATTGAAAGAAAGTTTTGGTGTTAAAATGCGAAAGGACATGCTCCGCTGGTTCGGTCATGTGGAAAAAATGACAGATGAAAGATTGACAAAGCAGATATACAATACGAAAGTGGATGGATGTAGGTACCCAGGGAGACCAAGACTGACATTTCACGATCAGATCAATCGGATATTATCCGAGGGTGGTGTCAAGAGTCTCCGAAACCGGCGAGTTTGTATGAAAAGAGTAATGAATGTGAAGGAAGCAAGACAGGTTTGACAGGATCGTGAGGTCTGTCACTCGATACTCTCTGCCTACCCCGTAAGGGACTTGGCGTGAAGATATGTATGTATGTATGTATTTTAGTTTGTTTACCTATTACCGTGGGGCTTGTTTTTATTTTTCAAAGGGTTACGTAGCCTGATTGAAAATTTTGAGAAGTTACTACACTTTTATATCAATGGAGTCAAATAAAAAAAAAATGTTGAAATCATTCCTTTTTCCTATACAAATGATTTCGGATAATTTAAATTTGTAAAATGAAAAAAAAATTGAATCTTTTGAGTTATGTGATCTAACAATAGTACCTACTACCCTTCACTACACTGCTTACCAGCGGATGCGCTAATTTTGATGAAATAAGGCTTAGATTTTAAGTTAACATCCCCATTATTTTCTCCATAAAACCTCATTTTCATAAGCATGTGGTCCTGTGTTGCATAAATACGGACAGCTTACAGACATACAACAACTTCAAATGAAATTGTTATGGGTTGATATGTTTTGGCCAATCTCGGCATTTTTTAATATCTAATAAAACGACATAGCTTTTTTACAGATTTATAAAAACGAAATGTTTAATAGATATTTATTATATTTTTTTGTTACAGGTAAGTGAATGACGTGGGTAGCGGAAAATGCCGCATTAGCTGAGCAATAATACGGTGATGTATTTTTATAGTTTTCATAATGGCTTAACTGTCTTTTTATTTTTTAAGAAAAACAATTACGAGTTTATTTATAAACGAATGATCATATAATAAAATTAAATCTGTGATAAAAAATGATACATGAATATTTAAAACAAATATAGTCAAGTCTATTATCTGCGTAATGGTTAGCAGTTCTGCTATTATCAAAACCCATGATTGTTATGGTGTAATAAACGATAAAGTTCATATTATAGACCAAATCAACTCAGTGTCTTATAACTTTATATCTTTATATATATATAATTCTTCTGTAAGTGTGTATGTCACTGAACTCCTTCTAGACGGCTGGACCGATGTTGACGAAAGTTTTTGTGCGTGTTCAAGGGAATTCGAGAATGGTTTAGATTCACAATTTGGTCTCCTGGAAAATGTTTTTTTGATTAATTTTTAATATCAAGTCGTTGTTGATTTTGGAATGTTTCACATCGGATCCGACAGACTGCGCTACTGTTGAAGCATTAATGTCAAACGATACGAAGTTTGCTGGGTCAGCTAGTAATATATATAATTATAACTTAATATAAAAAATATTTTTGTAAAAGAATTAACAATTTAAAGAGCTTCAAACCTGTACATATTTCGTTACTTGTTGAGGTAAGGAACATCACTACAATTGTATATTTGTTAAAGTGGAATTTTACAATTAAATTTTGAAACAGATATTAAACAGACAGATAAAAAAATTAACAAAGGTGACAATTTTGCTAAGCACAGTCCAAACATGTTTTAGATGTACCTATCTTTTTCCAGTTACACTAAAACAAACGAGATAGAACATTTTAGACTTGTCACATTCGTCCTTCCATGTTACCTAACTTGTGATAGACGTTTACTGAGGGTTAGATTAAACGATCACCTTGATGCATGGCGATCTCACAACCGTGCATTCATTTTTACCCCCGCACAACGCCTTTGTCGAACCAGTTACCAAGGGCGGTATTTCCAAATACAAGTTGAGAACCTTCAAGAACAGGGCGTGCTCATTCCTTAAAGCTCGGCAACGCATCTGTAATACTCCTGGTGTTGTGGATGCGCGTGGAAGGCGGTGATCAATTTTTATCAGATGACCCATTTGCTAGTTTGCTTCCTCTTACAAAATAAAACTGTAGAAATATTATCGTAAACCAATCTGAAAGCTATAAACAAGTTTCGCCTCTGAATTACTTTCCTTAGAAGAAGATGGCGATAGCTAAAAGTTAGTTTAGTAAGTGAGCTTTAGAATTATCACCAATGTAATGCATGGATAGCTGAAGTGCGCCTCGAATTGTTTCCCCGTGTTGGTCCGGGCTCGTTTGTAGAATAGACCATCTGCCTTCCTGTGCCAGGCAGCTCGTAAAAGGCGAGCATAGACTTGCCGTCACTAACACCGTGACATCTGACTAGGTGGTAGAGTTTCGCAGCGACTCACCCGGATTGGTACCACCGCCTTACCTATTCCTGCCGCCATAACGTCATGACGTGTTCCGGTTCGGAGGGTAATGTAGCCGGTTAACTTACTTTTGCTCGAGGCCTAACATCCCGGCCTCTGGTTGGCAACGCACCATTACCACCTTTGGTGTCTCTAGGCGGCGTGAATTTTTTACCATCAAGAAATCCGTCTGCTTGTTTGCCTTCCAATGTTATTAAAAAAAAAAATCACCAATGCATGGTCGGCTGTGTGACGTCATTCCGAATACAACATGGCGAAACACCATACGCAATACAACATGTGTTTTTAAAATAAGGGCTTGCTACGAACTCTGAAAAAATGACGTCAATCTAAATTCAATATAGTTGACTTCTTGTATGTTCGTTTGTGTCGGATCTTGCAACTCAATTTTAGAGCAATTACCTTCAACCGTATGTACGGATTTTTGGTATACGTACTTTGATTCAGTCACAATGCAATGTTATGGTATGATTGAGCTGGTATGATGATGGAAGCGGTCATTGGAACTCCAAACATAGCCAACGTGATACTGCACATGATACTCTTACGTCTTACTTTCAAACCCACTGCTTGGAATAATCCTAACAAAAAGAAGCTGCTCACAAAAATATGTTATATTCAAAAAGCTCATTTGTATAATGTTATTTAATCTACCTGTGTGACCGCCTCTGTAATGTAGTGGTCTGATGTTGGACTTGATGTTGATGATGGGTGATTCGGATGACAAAAATAAAATGTGTTTATCCAATTTTTATTTTAAAAAAGTAGCGTTGTCCAGGAACAGATATGTTTTCGTTGGTGACAGGCTTGCCACGTATCACACTGTGGGACTGAATTTCTTCTGCTAGTCGTGGGTGTCCTGATTGTGGTTCTGCCTACCTATATCACACTGTGGGAGTGAGTTTCTTTGGCTAGTCGTATGTGCCCTGGTTGTGGCTCTGCCTACATATTCTAGGATATGGGCGTGAATAGATTTTTTGTTATTATTTTTTTCATTCCCTATGACATACAGATGGAATGATTGCAAAGTTGGATATAGGTCGTCAGAATGTTGATATGGTAGCGATATCTAATTATAACCGCCAAGATCGAAGGACGGTGGAGACGCAGGATGCGCCGGCGCTGACGCACGCGATCATCTGCCGTACCGTCGCACACCACTGCACGTCATAATAACACTTGTAAGATTCTGAATTTTTCCTTCTAACTCTTTTTGTTCACCTACATCTGAAAGTTGTAAAGTATCTTCACGCCCTAAATTGCTACTAGGTAGCACGTATAAAAATGGAACAGTATGAAATTTAAGTCTAGTTGATAAAATATTTTCCTATAAACTCCATTGAAGCGATGGGGTAGTTGTGTTATTTTTTTATCTATCGAATTACAATAACTACCTAGGCTTCAAGTTATATGAGTAGGTAATCTGATGGCTTCGCTTAATCCGAGCAGAAGACGATCACGCTTGTGGCATTTTCAAAAAGATCGTGGAAACAAATAACTATGTGTCTTGACGTCAGTCGTCGGTACGCATGTTTGTACCTATATATGTGTCGTTTCGAATGTTTGTAGGTAGTATTCATACTGTAGCAGTGTTCATACAGCCGCTAGTGAAATAAGTTAGTAATTACCGGGACACGACAAAGACGAACCAGGGTATATATGATATATAAATGGGGGGAGCGTCCGGAAACTAGTAGTCTACATCTGTAAAATATACCGTTTGATGAATAATCTGTTTATCGTAAACAAAGGATGAACTAACGCACCAGTCGATGCGATTCGCCGAGAGATACCGCAGCGTCCATTTATCTTTGTAACGTTCAAACTCCCACGCTGCGATACTAAACAGTTATATCTGTAACGCTCCAGTCTACACATTTAGTGTAATAAAACGGGTTCCCCCTCTAAAATTGTAACGTGGTAGCTTGTGCCAGCTGTTGTTCATGACCAGCCAGACCACTAAAGGTAGAGTGCTTTGCAGCAACTTATCCGGGTAAGGATCCACCCTCCTGCGTAGACTGACACATCAGGGTTAAAATCATGACCACAGGATAGCGGTGCTTATCTTCTATGATATCCATACGCCATTTGTATTTTGTGTCTCTTATTGTTGAATAGAATTGTTCTTGTTCGCTGTCTTATGCCGGGTAAGTCCACGAACCTGCCTGCCGGACCTCGCTACTATAGGTCTTTACATTGTAAGGTGGTTAGGACTATCGCACTATAGTTGTCCTCCATAGTTGTCCGGAGGACAAATCTGCATACTGTGGGCGTGTCCGTTTAGGAAATTCTCTCTTAATGCTATAAGAAAATCTAAACCAGTTTAGTAGAGTTGGATGTGTCGTCAATTCAAATACTATACGCGCCAATAAGTGGATTGTCGATTTAGGAATTGTGTCTTTAATAAAAAAAAATAACTCCCGTTATACTATGTTAGTAGACCGTAGACCTACCTCCCTTCGTCGCTGTGATACTTACTTTGTTATTTTTGTCTACCCCTACATCTTTTAATTTTTTTATCTACATCTATCTAGCCTCACATGATTAATAGGAGTTCCACACGGATTCAAACATTTATTTGTTACAACCGTGTGGAACTTAGATTGATTCCATGTTTTTATTTGTTTCAAACAAAGTTTCCTCCAAGGTCACCTTTGTGGAGGGCGTGATTGGGACGTGATCACAACCGTCTGGATGATGCTTAATTGACGATCCCTACTGGTTTATCATCGCGCAAGATGTAAACTCGTTTGAAAACAAAAACTTATTATTCACTACATAGTTGACGAAGTCCAAAGCGTGTAATGCATGCTCTAATTTAATAGGGAATGCCTTACAAAGGCCGTGAAAGCACTAAAAGCTAATAAAATCCCAAGAACACGTCTACGGGAATTGAGTTAACATCAGCGAGCGTCACATCAGAGGATTAATCAACTTTGTCGAGTTGATTCTAGGATTTTTTGCTGTAACAAGCTCCGTTACCGTGTTTTATCGCTACCCAGAGATTTTCGCTTTTGCATACGGTGTAATGTAATAAAATGCCTTTATTTCTGTTTTGGTTGTTTCGCCTCTGTGGTCTGGCGGTCCGGCGTCAGACTTGACTTCTTGAGGTTCCAGGTTTGATCCCTGGCTCGGGCTACAAAAAATTTTGAAAAATGAGTGTTTTCAATTTTCTGTTAAAAATAACGTTGTCCAGGGTTGGATATGTGTCCGGTTGGTAATAGGCTAGCCACGTATAATATTGTGGGACTTGGTATCGGCAAGTCGTTGATGCCCTGGTTGTGTCTCTGCCAATCTCACTGGCATGGGCGTGAAGATACTTCACTTTTGGTTGTTTATCTGCAGGAACTTTCAATTTTTGTTTTGCATCAGTGCTATTTGATTATTGCCTTTTATTGTAATGCCAGTTATGTATCAGTCCTAAAAATCTAGTCTTCACATACAAAAATTTTCATCGACTTTTGCATCTGATTTTAGGACGTGAAATGACGTATTTTTGTGTAAATGTAAGTGATTTGCATATCACATTTTGAAGTTACCCAAAAATATATTGGATTAGTAATATTATTAAACTTTCAAAATAGTGTGTAAGTTAGTTGTTAATTTTAATAATTAATTTGCACCAAATGGTGGCGATGAAAGCGTTATAACTTAGTTTACCGACATAACAAAAATAAAAAATACATATAATTGTGATTAGTGAGTAAAGTAGCAAAGTGTGAGTGGGTCCGCCCTCGATGGGTTCGGTGGTAACAAACTCATATTTAATTACTCTTTATTGTACAATATAAACACATGCACACGCTGAAGATATAAAACAAAAATATTACAAAGAAAATGTACAAATAGCGATCTTATCAATGTTTGCCAGAAACCCAATATTATGGATATACATAATAGTAAGTAGATACTGAATAGTAAGTTATACCTATTTGACTAGATGACCTGTAGACAAATTTAATTTTCACCAGCGCAAATAGTTTTGTTTTTAAAGTGTGCTATATATCAAAAACTGCAGATGTGAGCGGGGCGTTTATCTTTTAAATTATCATTGATGATGAGACAAAATGGTATAAGGGGCCATATACGCTAAAATACGTCAGCAGTTTACCGTTTTTTTTCAAACAAAGCAATCATGGATCTTGCTGACAAAAATACACAAGATTAACATGAATATGCTTTACTAGACTAGTGTTTCCAAAACACAATTCATTTCACTTTGCTCGATAGAAAAAAATCAAAAAGTTAACCCTTTTTTGAAAGCTTTTGCTTTCTGTTTACTTCAATTGTGAAAATATCGACACCAGATTTAACATAAACATAGATAAGTACTATACCTAAAAGATAAGTGTTTCAGTTTTTATACTTTTTTTCAAATTACTTTTATAGTGTCAAAAATAGTGATTTGTCGCTTAAGACGTTTACTTTAGAGCGCCATTGTTCATAGTAATCATGGAACGGGGGAGCGCGGTGATTGGCTCTTCTGGCTGACTGAGTATGGGGCCTTAAGGAACATTAATATCATTTTCAAAAACGTAGCCACAGATGCATAATATGTTTCATCAAAACATTTTTTTAGTTTTAATTCCATATACAGGGAGCGTTTTTTCCTAATTTATATATTTACTATTTGTGTTTAAAAATCGAAAACCGGTATACAGAATACATCTACTTACCAAGCTTCACTGTGTAGTCCTAATACATTGTCAATCATTGTTGCATACGGAGGGCAAATGGACATGCCAAATTAAAAAGCTTGACATGAATTATAGAAACCAATACAACAGGTAGTAATGAATACGAAGATGATTTCATAACCGTCAAGAAATATCTCAGTCCAAATTGTTTGTTTTGTTCGTTAGCCTCTCATTGAATCGAGTTTCATAGCGAGTTAAAATAAACAATCGACTATTAAATTGACTTTGACAAACGAAATCGTGAGTGTTTCTATCAATGCAGGTATTGTTTATCGATGTTTGTGTAAATATAAACACGGTGCTGTGAATAGGTAGCCGCCATTGTAATTACGGTTCACTCTCACCGAAGCGTGATGTCATTTTTAATCGATTTTCAATCGAGTTTACGATTCGATTCGTATTTTTTGTGCTATCATTGTTTCGCATCTCTAAAAAAGACGTGACAATTGTCATTGTTTAATGGTCTAAAGTAAAATTAAAAGTCACTTTTCTTTATTTAGTTTATCGTTAGGATTAAGATGATCTTAATTCTGCTAAGCTCAATCAATGACTTGTGTTTTATGCATTCCTAGCCGAAATTTGGGTGGATTGTTTACCGGCTTAACAACATTCAAACTAAGCATGAGACTTAACGTTCTATTTTCAAAACAACATCCATCGCACCATTAACATTTTTGTGTCTGTATCAGTGAATTCCTTACTAGAAATCCGTCTGCTTGTTTCGCTTTTTATTCCTATGCAAAATGTAGCCAATGTAGCCTCCGAGTTCGAGTAATCAAACATCTGTTTTTTTATTTTATTTTTACCCTCATAGACCACCATCACATTTCAGTGCTTTAGTCAGTTTTCAGACGCTTGAGTGAGACTTAGGGGTAAAAGTACATTGTGTAAGGATGAAGTGTTGCTAGGGGGCATAACAGGAAAGGGGAATTGTTGCTGCCAAGTGGTCGTAGAATATTATTGTTGTAGAACCCGCTCATCTCTTGTAGCGCTTGGGTCAGTTTAAAATTAAACATAGAAATATGTATTAACGCTTAAGAATCGCTAGCCAAACATTAACATAACTGGAGGTCTCTGACTTTTTGAGTTAATCGTTAGTTGGTGCTTCACTAACTAACCCCCATTGCTCAATAATTAAAGGCAAGCATTAAGCACCAAAAAGAGAATATATAATATTTTTCCTTCCCCGATCAATTTCTGGTTCCCTCGAAGTTCTCAGAGATCGACTCGTACATCTTTTCTCGGAGGATAGCTGGCAATATCTCCACGACTTTGCCCTACAAGTTATTGAAAAAAAGAAAAGAAAAAATATTTATTTTAAGTATGTATACTTTCCTAACACTGATTTGCACTAAAACTTTTTAAATTGAAATATGTACATATTGATTATTTCTTTAATATCCATTGAAAATGTTTAAATATTGAGTTTGACGTGTCTGTGTGTGTCGATGACATTATAATTTTGAATGCATGGACCGATTAAAGTGTCGATTTCTCGTTTGATCGAGATGGTTCATGGTATATTACATAAAGGTTTTTAGGGAGTTGTTAGACATATTTAATTTTAGAATTTTATACTATATATTTATTTGTCTCACATTATCTCGTTCTTAACTCCTGTTGATATAGCCATTGATATAAATTGCCATGTTAATGGTTGTTTAACACATGTAAACATTTAGAAAGTAACAATTATTGTAAAGAAACTATTTACATAACAACTATCGCTTAGCAATAACTAACAGTACAATACAATAAGATACGTATCACTCTGAAAACGATGGATGATAATGCAATTCCATCTGCCACATTCACATCTTATATGAAAATTTAATAATTTTTAAGCCTGCTGTCGCATATTGCGAGTACTAACGAATAAGTACATCAGATTTCTGAAGTTGGCTTTCCTTTACTTTTTGCTGCGCGGATTCTATAATTGTATATCTCTATATCTCTAACACAGTGCTCCTTCTATGCAGGTTCACTTAACAAGCAACACTAGTTTAAGTACCCATTGAATATGACTTCTTAGAGGGTTTATATTCGCACTTTTATGTGCGAAAAACTAAACAAAAACACTCAAAATTTCTCGTAACCGTAATTCTGAACCTTAACCACGTATAGCGAAATGTTTATGTAGATTTGATTTCAGATTATCACAAAAAAAATGTCAGTAATGTCAAATATATCTTATTACTTAAACCTCTTTTTGTCCTTGATTGTTGACTATAGGCTGACTGCTTTTTCATCCACCAATGAGTGTCAGCTAGTTTGTCACTAATACCGTGACCGGAAGTAGGTGGTAGATAGTTGCAACGATTTGATCTGTATGACGTCTCGGCACCCGTCAGTGTCGTATTCTGATACTGACGGACCCAAGACCGTATGTCGTATAGCCTCAGAAATCTAAGGGTCTATATATTATATGTGCCAATCTGAAGATTGTTTTTGTACATTGAATATAATAAAAACCCTACCAGATTTAGTGCACCAGAAACCACGAGTAAATGCTAGTGACATGAACAAACAGACGAGCCTGATAAAGTAATATGGTGTTACGTAAACGAGGAAGAGTTTTATGGTGCGTTTAATATGCTTTGAATTATGACGGTATCTCGGTTATACCGCATTTAAATTCATATTTGATGTAATATCATGGTAATCTGTGAAAGTGTATGTGTATAATATTTGTGACAAGTGTGTGGAATATACTTATGGAATACTATTTACGCTTTATTATCATTATTTGTTGACCGCCTCGTTGGCCGAGTGGCTAGCGTACACGCCTAACTACACCGACCAGCCGCGAGGCTCGGGTTCGATTCCCGACGGGAGCAGGCATTTGTGTGATGAACATTTAGATGTCTGCATTTCCGGGTCTGGGTGTTTATTAAATTTATCCTAGTATCTATTTAAGTATTTATATGTACTAGTATCGTTGACTAACACCCATAACACAAGCATATAACTTGCTTACTTTGGGGTTAGATTCAATTTGTGTGACTTGTCCAGGGATATTTATTTATTTATTATTTACTAGCTTATAACACTTTATCTATTAAAGTGGGTCGGGCAGTAAAAAGAAAATTTGGTTTTTCCAATTTGCTATTAAACAAAAATGTTACTCGAGATTGGAAAATGTGCCCGGTCGGCGATAGGCTTGCCACCTATCACATTGTGGGACTTATGCCCGATTTCACCAAGAGCCCCTATACTTTAGGGGACCTTTTAACGTTACTTACGGGACTGTTTCAATATAAAACCGTCCCCTAAAACACGTTAAAAGGTCCCCTAAATGTAGGGGCTCTTGGTGAAATCGGCCATTAGTGTCTTTGGCGAGCCACTTTTTCCAATTCCCTTACAATATTCCGAATGTAATTGGCGGGCCTTATTGCTCAGTAATATCTAATCCCGGTGAGTACGTTACTCTGTCCCGTGCGAACACCATTTATTACATCACTTTTTTGAAACTTCCTTTTTCCATTTTATCTTGTTTTTGGACACATTTCTGACTTAAGCTTAAGATCTCTTCATAAGTCGGTTTGAAGATTTTCTGTCATTTGGAGAGTTGCATTTCTATGTAAACGCTCTTCTACGGGAAGGGGCAGCTACCCCCCTTAACCCGTACCTGGCTTGGCTAGTGCAATTATCTCCTTTCCCCGGAAACGATGCACATATTGATCAACAATAATTTAAAGTAATGTTATCGCGTAACACAAGGAATGCGCTGAACGTGTGGGCTGTATCGCGCAAGCAAACAACCTACATTATCTCTATGCTCTAGAAATTTCGAAACTGAAAATATTCAGTGTCTAGCGGCCGACCTACTTGTATTACAAATTAAATGTACATCGGCGCTCTTAATTTATTAATGCGAGTTTATATACGCCCAATTATACCGTTTCCATGTCGAAAGTGTTCGCTGATCACTTTCAGTAGTACGTCACTTGTGGATCTATAGTTTGAATATCTTTTAGATCGATAGTTATACTGATTCCATGTCGAAAGTGTTCGCTGATCACTTTCGGTAGTACGTCACTTGTGTATCTATAGTTTAAATATCTTCTGCTTGATAGTTATACTGATTCCATGTCGAAAGTGTTTGCTGATCACTTTCGGTAGTACGTCACTTGTGTATCTATAGTTTAAATATCTTCTGCTTGATAGTTATACTGATTCCATGTCGAAAGTGTTCGCTGATCACTTTCGGTAGTACGTCACTTTTGTATCTATAGTTTAAAAAATATCTTTTAGATTGATAGTGATACTGATTCCATGTTGAAAATGTTCGCTGATCACTTTCGGTAGTACGTCACTTGTATATCTGTAGTTTGAATATCTTTTAGATTGATAGTTATACTGATTCCATGTTCAAAGTGTTCGCTGATCACTTTCGGCTTTATAGAGATTACTTTGGTGCCTCATGAATTCTGCATCACCAATCCTGATTATTTTTCTTCTCGATAAGCTTTAAATAAATAGATTTTGGGATGCATTAAACAAATTAGTCCTTGAAGTAAAAAAATATGCATTAAGTACGTGTTAATCAGTGACATCGATACATAAAAGTTCAAAAATGGACATTTATGTTTATCCAAAAAAATACGGCAGGTATGCCGTATTTTTTGCCATATATGTATCGTGTATCGAAATAAAGCCTCTAACGTGATCGGTGGCGTTAGTCGTGTCCTCTTACCCCTCTACCCAATAGGCAGTCAATCATGTAAAGATATCATGTGACTCTTAATTAACGCCTAATTACTTGGTTTCTATCAAAAGCGCTTACCTACTGATATCTTTCTGCTGAATATAACAACTGTACCTCTATTCGAAAGTTATATTAAATACCCCGGGGTCAAATACATGGTAGTGTAAGTAATTGATTGTTATAAATATGTTGATATAAATAAATTTGTTGATTTAATATACTTTTTGAGCATGCATTATTATCGAAAAAAAAAAAATTTTATGATATTGGAAGGCAAACAAACAGACGGATTTCCTGATGGTAAGAAATTCACGCCGCCTAGAGACACCAAAGTTGATAATGGTACGTTGCCAACCTGAGGACGGGATGTTAGACCTCGAGCAAAAGTAAGTTTACCGGCTACCTTACCCTCCAAACCGAAACACGTCATGACGTTATGGCGGCAGGAATAGGTAAGAAGGTGGTACCCACCCCGGCGAGTCGCTGCAAAACTCTACCACCTAGTCAGATGTCACGGTGTTAGTGACGGTAAGCCTATGCTCGCCTTTTACGAGCTACCTGGCAAGGAAGGCAGATGGTCTATTCTGCAAAGGAGCCCGGACCAACACGGGGAAAAAATAAAAATATTAGCGTTCTGCACTTCTCCTACACATGAACTAGGTATTAGTGTGCCAATTTTTATGCTCCTGCGCCCGTGCAATTTTCGTAAAAATGGGTCCAAAGTTTTGGTGTTACATATTAATATATAGATTAATATATTTAACTAATGCTTGTAACTAATGTTGTGTAATCTATAATTTGCCTACTCGGGGATAGATTCAATTTATGTAATTAACTTGGCTTATTTATTTGCTTCATCATCATCATCATTTCAGCCATAGGACGTCCACTGCTGAACATAGGCCTCCCCCATTGACTTCCACTTCGACCGGATGGAAGCGGCCTGCATCCAACGAGACCCCGCGACCCTCATAAGGTCGTCTGTCCATCTCGTGGGTGGCCGTCCTATGCTTCGCTTGCCGGTACGTGGTCTCCACTCGAGAACTTTTCTGCCCCAACGGCCATCAGTTCTTCGCGCTATGTGCCCCGCCCACTGCCACTTCAGCTTGCTAACCCGGCTGGCTATGTCGGTGACTTTCGTTCGCCTGCGGATCTCCTCATTTCTGAATCGATCTCGCAGGGAAACCCCGAGCATAGCCCGCTCCATAGCTCGCTGTGCAACCTTGAGCTTGTTTATCAGGCCCACAGTAAGAGACCACGTCTCGGTGCCGTAGGTCATCACTGGTTATTTGCTTAAGCAACAAAAAGACGTATTTGCTTGAATTAGAAATAGTACATAACGGTCAGAAATCGATTTTAGAACAGTTAGAAGAAATTCTGGGACAGTTAGACTGAGCGGTTCATCTTTATGGAGACCGATGTGCCGGTATCTTTTATCTAGATCTAGATTATATCTTAATCAATCTGACGAGTGTTTTTGTTTGGACGGGCTTACTACATTTATAGCTACATTTTTATTAAGGATAAATTCAAATGTCCAAAAAAGTATTTGCTAGCTGTTGCCCGTAGCGTTGGCCGCGTGGTTAATGGTCCCACAGGAATATTTTTCGGGATAAATCAGAATCAGACATAAAAACTATCCTATGTGTTAATTCGTATTACCCTCTATGAGTGTGCTAAATTTCATGAAAATCGGTTCAGCAGTTTTTGCGTCAAGAAGTAACAAACAAACTTACAAACTCTCGCATTCATAATATGAACATGATTACAAAACAAAAACTGCCTATATATACCTACTGAATTGAAAAATAAATAAGATGTCTCTGCTCTGACTGCTTTTCATAAGATAAGGCTAAGATAATTAGTTGGATATCCAATCCAATAATTATTCAATCAATAAAAATCCCATAAGTAAAAATACTATCAAAATTTGGATAGATGTTATGGAATTTTTGGATTGGATGATGGTTTTCCATAACCTCAATACACAAGCAGCTAAAAAACTGTAATTTTATTTTCCGTAACGTATTCCATTTTTTTATTTTAATCTCCACGGTCGTCCATATCTCCAAAGAGAAAGGCAGAGTCAAGTACTCACAACCAACGCACTCACGACTAGCCGAACCACTAAGTCCCACAACGTGATGGAGAAACCTATCGCCAACCGGGTACATATCTAATCCCGGGAAACATAATTTTAATTGAAAATTGAATATTAAGAAAAGACATATTCGTTTGGTTCCCCAACCCAGGGATCGATCCCTAGATCTCATGCTGTCAATTCCAATATCGGGCTCTAAAAATAATTCTCAACAAGTACTTGTATTATAAATGCGAAAACGTTTGTTTGTTTGTTTGTCCTAACGCTTTTCACTCGAAAACGGCAATTATTTAATAATTTTTATTTATAATTATTGTAGTCAATTTAATTTAAAATTAATTATACCTTAAATAACCTACCTATAATAACCTTGGAAAAGGATAATTTTTATTCTGATATTTTGAAAGCATCCCACGCAACATGTTTATAATATGTTTAACACGCGTGACTCGGCTAATTGGAGAATTATAGTAAATAACTATAAGTATAATTTTAGTAAAACTTCAATTACCTAGGATTCCACCATCAGACTACACTTGGTAGAAGTGGGATCGCCTCGGGAGTGTGCTCTTTCAAATACAAAAAAGTTTTTAAAATCGGTTCAGTAATGACGGAGAACTCAATTACCATACATAAAAAAGAATAGGAGACGAACATATAACCTCCTACATTATTTAAATTATAAAAAGTATGAATAATGGGCCTGCTATGACATTTGGATTATGACTAATGTGATTAAACAAGAATATGTAACTCAAGATCCAATGATTTCATTTCATAACCTTTTTTAAAGTCGGTTGAATAAGACCGCCACTTCTCGAAAATGAACCGCTCAGTCTAACTGTCGTGGGATTCTCCTAACCGTTGTAAGATCGATTGCCGTCCGTTTATGTACCAATTTGAATAGCAATACGTAGAGTCAAGAAAATTGTTTAAAAAACTACTTTTTTTAATTAATGTGCTATGATAGTGAACATACATTTTTTATGTTATTGAAAGGCAAACAAGTAGATGGATTTCCTGATAATAAGAAATTAACGCCGCCTAGAGACCCCAAAGGTGTTATGGTAAACTTACGACTTTCCTGATATAGTAAGTGCGTCTCTCTCTCCTGATCAAAGTGTTAGGCCAATTCGCGATATAAGAACCAGATGATCGTATTTTCAAAAAAATAATTATAGTATTTTTGTAAGCATTTTAAACCAAAAAAATATATATTTTATTGTATACTGCTCCAATAGTAGGACAATATATCAATATTTTTTTATCGCCAACTGTGTGCTATCTCTGTTAATGAGCTAGTAAAGTTTGAAGTGACGAATTCCCGCAGTATTTTTGCTCTCCTGTAAAATTTACAAAATGTAGATACGTTCATCAGGTTCTTATACCGCGAATTGAGCTACTCTATCGGCTACTCTACCCTTTGGACCGGAACGTTTAACTAGTATTGTGGTGGCAGAGAAAGACAAAGCGGTGGATCCCTACCCGGACTAATTGCAGCACGATCCACGGCACTCTACCACTTGTCGTCTTGATAGTGATCAATTCAATCAGACTTTTCGTGTGATTGAACAGTAGAAAGGAAGACAGCAGAGATTTAATTTTTTTTTCATTTTCATGGAGTCAAACGAGCAAGTGGGTCACCTGATGGAAAGTGACCGCCGTCGCCCACGGACATCCGCAGCACCAGGAATATCACAATTCACAGATGCGTTGCCGACCTGTAAGGAATGGGTACGCTCTTTTCTTAAAGGTTCCTAAGTCATATCATATAATATAAACTCACGAAAATCCATTACGTGTCCTAAAAAAAATAGTAGACTTTGTTACCTAAACAAACGTCGAACCCAAAATATACTTTAACAAAAATCCCAAATACTCCTAAACTTGTACTAAAATTTCTCTGTTCCTATCGCCTTCACGATGTCCGGTCTCCGTTAAAAAAAATCCTTCTCGTTTCTATTTCCGAAGATGTAGGCAGCGGTACAACCAAGACACCCACGACTAGCCGAAGTTGAAGAAATTTAGAAGAGGGAATCAAAACAAACACCTTCTCAGAGCATTCGGATTTACAGATGAAAGAATTAATAAATGCCTTAGGTCCCTTTCGAGACCACAAACATTGTAAAGTAGTAGATATTTCCTTATACATTTGACGGTACAAGAACAGTAAATCTAGTATTATAAAAGGCGCCGCCGCATTAGTAAAGATGAACCCCGTAGATCCGGAATTCTCCTTTTCTGAAATCGATGTATGACTGCCATTTCGAATTATTGATATACTAGCTAGCTGTTTACCCTCGACTTTGTCAGCGTAAAAAGGATTGTCATATAAACTTTCATCTCCTATATTAAGTCCCTAAGGGATTGATTTTTGAGACAAGAAGCCTTTGTTTGAACGCCAGCCTTTACCTATATACATATATAATTTCATCACTAACCGATCTGCGCTTTAACTGTGGAAGAGCAACTGATAGACAGAGTTTCGAATTTATAATATTAGTCTAGATGTTGCCCGCAGCATAGCCCGCGTTCATCTTTATTGAGGATCTAGTTCGTTGTTTCATTACATAAAAAAAAATTGTCGCCTGTAAAATCGATTTTACGGGCGAAGATTTATCGTGAGAACGTCTTTTTCTCGGTAGAATATGTGGTAGAGATATGCAAGGCGGCGGGCCTCTCTCTCTCTCGTTCGGTGACTCATCGTAACAGACGTGAGCGGGCGTTACATTTTTTCAAGAGTGACTCCGAGCCACAACCTAATTTTAAGACCTTGTCACGTCAAAAACATACATAAAAAGTACATGAATATATCAAATATGGCTCAAGAATACTTTGTACTCAAACACATCGATCTACTCGTTTTAATAAAGATTATACCGACATTAACAACAGAACCTAATCCAGACTTTTATTTTTTTGAAATTGTCAACCGTACATACATTTTGTTGAACTGCAACCATTAAACCTATCAGTGGGTCTAAGAATCGTGACAAAAATATATTATACGAGAGCCGGCCGCTTATGTCTATGCCAACTGAGTTGATAATGTGTAGATAAATTTCTATGGGCGCCGTCTTCGATCAACTATTTTGACTAGATTCGCCAATACGCGTTGCTTGTTGGTTAAGTGCCCAATTTTTCGATAGGATTGACTTTTTTGTTTTTATTTGACATTTTCTTGCTTTGACCTTTATAAATGTATGTTTATATTTTTCATAACATTCCACCATTCCATTCGCAAAGTTATGGCTCGTCGTGGGTAAATTTGTTAACTGCAACAATTCTGTATCTATTTCTAGGGAAAATGTTTATTTGTTATGAAAGAAATATGAATGTAGCGGTATGTGAACATAATAGTTTTAAAAAGTGAGAGTTGTAAATTTGATGTAGATGTAGAATGAGGTTTCGACAAAATTGTAATTAATTTTTACACGTGTTTTAATTTTTAAACAATTCGTCATTTCAACCTACAGACTTAAATACCTCCTTAATATAAATATTAATGTCTTATTTAGCTGCTCAAGCCTCAACATTTTACATTTTAATACATTTAGGAAAGAATATTCTTTATTCACAAATAACGGGTACCGTTATATCTAGTTGTATAGTTGATCACTGCCACTGCCGTAATAGTCGAGCGCCATATCTTGTCGGGTACTGAACATAAATAAACTTTACTAAGGTCATAACACACTTACTGGATTCGGATTATCGTGTCCATAAGAGTGCAACCTATAAACGTAAGGGACAAATTGTATAAACAATAAATAGATTTTAGTTTAATACTAAGATACTGATAAGTGCAGAGGCGGCAGAATATCTAAGTAATAAATAATACAAATACACAAGAGCAATATACTAAGGTTTATTGCTTTTGTTGTTTGTGTAAAAGCCGAAATTACGAAATACTGATTGGCTACTTTATAATTGATGTGATGTTTCTTGATAAGGGCTTGGGGTCATTATGTTAAGCTATCCAACTGACTGACAAGCAGTTGGTCTGTGTCTTACATCTGTAAAAATGAATCCCCTTTTCGTGTGGTCACCGCATCACACCTTAAAGGATGGACCGATTTTGCTAATTCTTCTTTTTCTGTATTAGTTATTGTCAGGAGACGGTTCTTATGAAGAGAAAAACTGGAAAAATTGCAGGAAAAATAGGAAACCAGTACTTACTTTTTTCTAAACATTTAAAAATTTAAAAATGAATCGAATGGACCGATTTTTTTTGAATAGGTTTTTGTCAGGAGAAGGTTACTTTGAAGAGAAAACTGGAACAGTTACGGGAACTCCAATGTTCCAATACTTATTTTTTCATACTGTAGCAAGCATGCGAAGTTTCCCGGCCGGCTAGTTCTCTTTGAATTTTGAAAGTCCAGTAGGGTTAGTCTTGAATCTCGATATCATGCAAATCTGAAATTAGGAATCGAATACGTCATTTTAGGTACTCTTAAACACAGTACTAGCGGATGATTAACATTTTCTTTTCAAAAAAAAATCATTATCAGGAGGACCTATAATGACATATCCGAATACAATTTCCAATTCGCATTAAATCGAAATACAGATCCGTGTAAAAAAAAAAGGTTATCGATAGTGTACTTAGTCTTTATTTCATCCTTGCGAAATTGCTAGACTAGACTAGCAAGGCCAAGACCAAAACTGTGTTAGTGTTGCCTTGCCCACCACTAGATGTATTCAGTTATAAGCATAAGAATGTGTATCTATTACGGTATGGAAGCGCAGACGCCGGTGGAATGGGAAACTTACAACGGGATTACTCTAATCTATTAGTTTTACTTAACCGCGAGAAATATGTGGAATAGGTATCGGGGAATGTACACTCGACGACAGATATATGTGCCGGAATGTTGGCGCACGTTTACGAAAACAGGTTGCTATTTTATAAACGGAAATGGTGAGTGGTTATTCTAGCTAATCTATTTGATCAAGGATGCCGATCTTTTAATGTCGTGGTTATGGGTATTTATGGTTATAAATGCTGTAATATAGGATGTACCGAAGTCCACCCAGTTTGTTAGTTGTAATTAGGCAATTATGAATCATTGGTGATGTGTTATTTTTTACCGACTCCATGAAGGAGGAGGTTTCGGTGGAGTATGTTTTTTAGACTGTTGGATACGCGTTTTCTCTGCCAGACATTAAGGCCCCATACTCAGTCAGCCAGAAGAGCCAATCACCGCGCTCCCCCGTTCCATGATTACTATGAACAATGGCGCTCTAAAGTAAACGTCTTAAGCGACAAATCACTATTTTTGACACTATAAAAGTAATTTGAAAAAAAGTATAAAAACTGAAACACTTATCTTTTAGGTATAGTACTTATCTATGTTTATGTTAAATCTGGTGTCGATATTTTCACAATTGAAGTAGACAGAAAGCAAAAGCTTTCAAAAAAGGGTTAACTTTTTTATTTTTTTTCTATCGAGCAAAATGAAATGAATAGTGTTTTGGAAACACTAGTCTAGTAAAGCATATTCATGTTAATCTTGTATATTTTTGTCAGCAAGATCCATGATTGCTTTGTATGAAAAAAACAGTAAACTGCTGACGTATTTTAGCGTATATGGCCCCTTAATGGATTTTGATGATTCTTGTGTCCAAAGCCAAGCCATGTTTTTGTCCGGTATTGATCCGGGTCCGCTGAGTAGAATATACCATCTGTATCTCTGCCAGGTAGCTTTTAAAAGGTGAGCATTGTTTAAATATGTTAATATTAACTAAGCCACTGGTGGTGAAGTGCACCAACTTGATAATAGAGAACCACAGCCTTGGCTTTTTCTGCCGCTATAATGACTCTGTCTTGTTCCGGTTCTGAGGGTAGGGTAGCCATAGACTTGTGCAATAGGTCTAACATCCTGGTGCAGCAACGCACTTGTGACGTCTAAGGTGTCCATGGTCATTATTTACCGTCAGGAGAGCTGTGTGCGAGTCGCTGAACTTTAACAAAAAAAATATTCAGAGGTGGACCCTTAAAAATTCGATTTAGATTTGGTAAATCCGATTTTAAAGTTATATTTACTAATCCATTTTTGGGTAGGTACCTAGATGACGGAGTAATAAAATTTAAGTGGATTTTTTGTAGTTTTACTGCGCTTTTCTAGTTTAAATTATTAATTTTTGAATAAAAAAATGGTTTTCAAATTACATAATATGTACTTATCTTTACGCCAAGTTCCTTACAATTTACTTAGTAGGCAGAGAGTTTCAAGCGCCAAATCTAAATTTGGCGCTCGATACCTCTGCCTTCTTAGTAAATATGCTAATGATCCTTGCAGACCTGCCTGATCTGT
Organism: Calephelis nemesis; assembly: GCA_002245505.1. Lineage (NCBI taxonomy): Eukaryota > Metazoa > Arthropoda > Insecta > Lepidoptera > Riodinidae > Calephelis > Calephelis nemesis. Next base: position 279,504 of record NJDD01001685.1, on the reverse strand, counting down.
TCCACATTCATTACTCTTTTCATAAAAACATGCCGGTTTCGAAAACGCTTACCACATCCTGGTACATACATCCATCACATTCACATCGTGTATTTGCTTTGTTAATCTTTCGTTTGACATTCTTTCCACAGGACCGAACCAGTTTAACACCAACACCTTCTTTCAATCCCACTCTTTCTCGGATCTCTCTGTTACGAATTATATTTAGTTATATTAAAAAAAGGAATTAAGTATCTTCACGCCCACATCCACGAAAGGGTTGGCACATGCACAACCAGGGCACCTACGACTTGCCGAAGACACTAAGTCCCACAATGTTATAGGTGGCAAGCCTACCGCCAACCTGGCACATATCCAATCCCGAGCAACGTTTTTATTATATCCCCGAAGAGGTAGGCAGAAGCACAACCAGAGCAAACGCGATTAGCCGAAGACACTAAGTCCCACAATGTGATAAGTGGCAAGCCTATCGCCAACCGGGCACATTTCCAATCCCGACCAACAATTTTTTATTAGAAAATTGGAAAAACCCAATTCACTTTTTGTTGCCTGACCCGGGAATCGACCCGGGACCTCACGCAGTCAAGTCTACTAGACCACAGAGGATATTTATATTATGTTCATAGATACCTAAATTGATAATATTGCGTTAACCTCGCCTCTGTTTCGCCATTAGATATTTGATGAAGTGCCTACTTAAGATTATTAATATGCGTGAATGTGTCCCAGCCAGACGTACATCTCGGCGTCTCGCGTACGAAATTCTGGGTCAAACTATTAGCATAGCAAATTTTCCGTACGTTTTTTGTTAATACCGTCCACTCGGTATTTTCGTATGTATGTCATGTCGGAACTATTTTGGCGCAACAGTTAAATTAAAGAGTTTTATTATCTGTGAACTAGTCGTTTTTTTAACGCACTTTCTTTATAGTCTCTGTGGTCTAGCGGTCCGGGTGTTGGACTTGACTGCATGAGGTCCCGGGTTCGGATCCCGGGTCGGGCAACAAAAAGAAAATTGGTTTTTTCCAATTTTCTAATAAAAAAAAATGTTGCTCGGGATTGGAAATGTGCCCGGTTGGCGATAGGCTTGCCACCTATCACATTATGGGACTTAGTGTCTTCGGCTAATCGCGTTTGCCCTGGTTGTGCCTCTGCCTACCTCTTCGGGGATATGGGCGTGAAGATACTTTTCTTTATAGGCTTACCGTCACTATCACCGTGGCATCAGACTAGGTGGTAGTGTTTCGCAGCGACTCGCGCGATTTGGTACCACCGCTTTACCTATTCCTGCCGTGTAACGTAATTGCTTATCGTTGACGTGTACCGGTTAAGAGGATAAGGCAGCTGGTATATTTACTTTTGTTCGAGGCCTGACATCCCGACCTCGGGTTGGCAACGCACTATTACCACATTTGGTGTATCTAGGCGGCGTGAATTTTTTAACATTAGAATTCCGTCTGCTTGTTTGCCTTTCAATACTAATTTTATGGAGGAAACATATAGGTTTTTTCTTAATGATATTGGAAGGCAAACAAGTAGACAGATTTCCTGATGTAAAGAAAGAAATTCACGCCGCCCAGAGACACCAAAGGTGGTAATGGTGCGTTGCCAACCTTAGGCCGGGATGTTAGGCCTCAAGCAATTTAAGTAAGTTTACCGGCAACCTTACCCTCCGAACCGGAACACGTCAACGGCAATCATTGGACGTTATGGTGGCTGGAAGAGGTAAGGTGGTGGACCAATCCGGACAAGTCTCTGCGTAACTCTACCACCTAGAACAGCCTTTCCCAAAGTGAGAGATAACGATTGTTGAGGGCGCTGGAAGTCTAGAGAGGGACGGTAAGGATGTTTTTTTTGAACTCCAGGCGAGACAAATATGTTATTATTGAGGGGATTTGTTTCATTTGTAGCGTCTTTTCCCGGATGGGCACGCTACAAATTAGCTGATTTTCAAAGTGGGCTTTACATGAAATAAGTTTGAGAAACTCTGACCTAGAATAATGCAATTTTATAACCTAAAAAGTAATTTTATATCGTGAATGACATTTGTATTTCAATTCATTTGTAAGCTGTCGCTTTTTAAATTGTGCGCTTGTTAAAAATTTACGCTTTTTATTTTCGGCTCTCGGTGAAACTTGTCAATTTAATTTAAAATCTTTGTAATGTTTCACGGTTGGTTATTTATTTATACTTTAAAGATCATCTCGTCTTATTACTTCGTTGGCACTACTTTATTGTGATTAATGTTATACTAGTGGTCTCACTTTTAACATACGTACAGTAAGTACACTTTAAATAAATAAATATTCCTGGACAAGTCACACAAATTGAAGCTAACCCAAAAGTAAGCAAATTATATGCTTCTGTTATGGGAGTTAGTCAACGGTTATAATACATAGATACTTTAATAGATACCTGAATAAATTTAATAAACACCCAGACCCGGAAATGCAGACATCTCAATGTTCATGACACAAATGCTTACCCCCGTCGGGAATCGAACCCGAGCCTTCGCGGTTTGTCGATGTAGTTAGACGTGTCCGCTAGCCACTCGACCAACGAGGCGGTAAAAAAAGGCTTTGTCTCACTCTCGACATACGCACATAGAGATAGTAAAGACACGTGTTTGTCTATATCTGCATATGTGATAGTGTATCTCTCAAATCATCCAGGGCCCACTCAAATGTACACAAAATTTTATCCAGTGTTCCAACTGTTTACAAGAGTTAGATTTCTTACAAAAAAAAACGACGAGTTACACTCCGGGAGTGCCGGCAGAAGTGAAAACTTGAATGTTAACGTTGTGCATTTTTGATATTTTGGAATTGTTAGGGAATAATTTTGCACGAATTGCTTTAATTATCAGTATGAAAGTACAATAATTTATGTGGTAGAATACAATATTCATTTGTTGCGCTAGCGTACACACACATGGCAACACGAACATTCGCGCAAGCGCCTTGTGCCGTCTTACGAATTTTCGTCTCACGAAATTTTAGGTCATGTGTCCTGACGCGAGTTTAGAGGTTTTTTTACCCATTCCATTAAAAGTGCGCAACGCCACTAAAGAAGTTTTTACTTCAAAAAATCAATTCCAGTAAATTCATCATCATATATGTAGTTGGTTTTGAGCAGAACATTTTAAGCTTTAATTGTGCCAATTAAAATAGTGGTTCGTTCTTTTTTGTAGAAAATTTTACGAAGCTTTCTTTTGAGGTGTTAATAATATGTTAGAGTCATATTGAAAGGTGAAATTTTCTATTGATAGGAGACTCTTAATAATTTACTAGGCGGTAGAATGCTGTGCAGTTGCCTGCCCTAATTGGCACAGCCGCCTTACCTATCACTGACGCCATAGTGTCATATCTCGCCACTGCCTTGTTTCATGTCGGAGGGAAGGTTGTCTTGTAAACTTGCACACGTGACCTACGATTTCGTTCATAAGGTAGAGCTGCACTTAAACTTTTAACATCTCCAGACAACTCTTACCACCAAGAGAGCTTGTTCTTGTATTACAAAAAAAAGGCAGGCCCCCATTTACCACTTTCATCAAAGTGCTTTGCCAATATCATCCACTAAAATGTAATCAATAATATTTTTAAGGCTCTCACCACTAGTGACGGGGCGAAAGTAATGCGTCCAATCGGTAAGTTACCGGCAGCGTGATTAGAGAAAAATGTGTCTATGGAATTGAAGTTCCGCATAATCGATTCGCCGCGAAAATTACCAGAGTGAAGATAATCCAGCAGACGCACTGGAATGCGGCGCCCTCGCCACGCGAATATGGAACTTGTGGCCGTCATCGATCAATGGATGGATAGATTTATGTTCGTCAGTGGCGTTTCCTGCTATGAGTGTGGAGTAGCCCGTAGTCCGTACACATATAAATTGACTGACGAACGGCCCTGACTTCGATGGGTATTTTAAATTTTATATATGTAAATGGGTATTGTACAATATTTATGTTTGCATTTTCTCGCTGTCAATTCTCTATTACGTGTTCAATAAAGTGTAAAATAAATAAATAATAGTTTCATATAGTTATAAATTGTAATGGATTTATGTTCATCAGGGATAGTGTAATATTTGATTGGTGTTTTTTTACATCTGTCTGCTAGTTTCAGAGTCTATTCAATGCAAACAAACAATCTAATGTTTCTTCTTCAGAATTTTAGTATATAAATATACGCATCTTAGTCTTGGGTTTACAACACCCGTCATCGCTTTCGTACCACAAGGAAATCGGTCTATTTGTTTTCTTTCTAAAACCATATATTAAGTTTTTTTGTCCTCTATTTAAAAACGTTTAATTCCTGAGTATCTATAGGACTTAACTACCCGCGTTAACGGGTTAGAAAGGAATTAAAAATTTCGCCACGGGACTTGAATCCTCAGTGGCTCAATTGGTTAGAGCGTTCGTCGGCTTGAGACGAAAGGTTACAGGTTCAAATCCTGTCTGGGGCGAAATTTTTTCTTTCTTTAAAATTTAAGTAAGTTTAATTCTAGTCATTATACTTAATTAGCTACATCATCAACCGAAATTGCACTTGTGACTTAAATTCCCGAAATGAAGATTATCCAAACGACGCGGTGGAATGCGGCACCCTCGTCATGAGTTAATAGAAATGTGACGGTTGCATTGGTCCGTAGATGGATGGATTTATCGTCCGCCTATTTGTAGAAATCTATGAACTAAGACTTATCTTTCTAATAATTTGAAACTAGAGTTTTTTTGCAAGAATAATTTTGGTCATGCAGCAAAAATGAGCTTACATTCTAATTGTAAATAGTTATGATTAGATTCATTCATTAATGAATAAAAAATAATAATGACCGATTTTGAATGAGATCAGCTGAGATTTTATGTTGAGTTTTTCTTCTATACCTATGTTAACAAACAACCAAATAGATAGTCAAACTTGAAGGAATTTCATAAACATTGTTTGTATTAGTCTTTAATCACAATAACTTTTTAGAAATATTTTCAATGTAAATACTAACGCCTTTATTAAAAAAACATATGTATTAATTTAAATTATTGAAGTATTTTTATATTTTTAAATAATTTAATAATTATTAAATTATATAAAAATACTTCTAATTTAATAATAATATTTTTTTAGAAAATATTCCTAAAAAGTGATTGTAACTAAAGACTAATAAAAACAATGTTTATGAAATTCCTTCAAGTTTGACTATCTATTTGGTTGTTTGTTAACATAGGTATAGAAGAAAAGCTCAACATAAAATCATAGCTGATCTCATTCAAAATCGGTCATTATTGTTTTACTAGATAAGAACCCGGCTTAGTTCGGGTAAAATGTGACATATATAGTGACATATATATAGGTGCAAAATGCAGGTAGATATATCTGTAGTCACCGGTTTTCATGGTATATTAAAGGTATAAGCAAGACATAGATTCGTATAGCTTCATTCATTGTGTTTAATAAATATAGTAAATAAAAACTGCCAAAGTTTTTACACAAATAATTGTTATTTTATATCAACATTTATAGTAAAGTAACATAAATTAACAAAACAAATTGCAATGAGTACTTAT
>NJDD01001685.1:240191-273496 GCA_002245505.1 Calephelis nemesis | reverse complement strand
GTAAGTATTTACATTGAAAATATTTCTAAAAAGTGATTGTGATTAAAGACTAATAAAAACAATGTTTATGAAATTCCTTCAAGTTTGACTATCTATTTGTTTGTTTGTTAACATAGGTATAGAAGAAAAACTCAACATAAAATCTCACCTGATCTCATTCAAAATCGGTCATTATTATTTTATGAAAAAAGTGATGGTCACCGACACGTCATAATCTTGTAATGTTTGATCGAAGGCCGCTAGGTTTACTTTCCACGGCCCGGTGTCGCATGCGCATCATAAATATTTAGCGAGATGGACAAAAACTGCAGCGGGCGCCATGTTGGATGCCTATACATGGCCGAGAATAGCTCACAGCTGGATCACCTTGTGCCCTGACGGAAGGATTTACCTCACGAGTGTGAGTGGCACTTACGTGACAATGTGGTGATTCATATTGCTTTAAAATTAGCAATTGTGAGATCAAGGAGAGAGTGGTATTAAAAAAAAGTGGTGGTATAAAAATGAGAAAGGGCATGCACCCTTGTTTTCGGCATGTGGAAAGATTAGTAGATGAAATATTGATAAAACAGATACACAATGCGAATATGGCTGGTTGTTAATAGGTACTCGAGGAAACCTAGGTGGACATTCCACTTTGTTAGTGGTTTCCTAGGTTTGCTCACACTTCCCACTACGTTACAATAAGTGGCAAAACAATTGTCAACTGTGCACATGTTCGATACTGTTGTTTTTTATTAGAAAACTCTAAACCTTAAGGTGGATCCACTCGGTGTTGAAGACGAAATATACCAAAATATGCGTGGATGTAAAACCTCAGTTCATGTTATGTTCCTAGTCATGATTCTATTATTTTTGCTTGTAGCAAAGAGTTAATTAAGTAAAAAGGCTTAGTGAAAGTAATAAATAACCATAAGACGATGATTAAGTTTTTATAGTGGTATTTAATTTTAATAATGGTGTATATTGCGATTTCGTTGTCACAACTAAAATGTAACATTTAAATCTATCTCCTGGAATATTGTAGAGGCGGTAGAATAAAAAGAATGTAAATAATCATAAAAATCAATTAATTCGTTCATTGATTTACTCATTTATTGTTGCATTCATACTTAATAAAACCTGTAGATTCGCTTAAATGTTAATGTCGTTTTATTTAAAATAATGCATCAACGCAAAATTTCCTTCTCCGTATTGGTGTAGGCCTTCTATGTACTGAGATAGCTCGTAGCAGACTGTTACAGGCTAAATGGATCGGTACCAACAAGACCGCTTGTGGTAATGATACGTAAAACAGTACAAGTGTTTCTTCATTTAAAAATATGAATATTTGGAAGTTTTACCAAGCGCCGACGATGGAAAATATCAAATATATCAGACAAGAAAATACAGGAGACCTTCGATAAGCGAAACTCGTAACTAGATCCATTCAAGACTCGACACTTTCGTCTAGATATATTGAAGTTAGCGCCTTGCTTTTCCTTCAGGATAAATTCTAAGTATTTAAGAGAAATTATGGCGGGGACATGATTTAAACCAGTTTTTTTTAAGTTATTAAACCCAATTTCATTCAAAATCAAATCCGTTTGTCGAAATATTTATTTCTGTTAAGGCCCCATACTCAGTCAGCCAGAAGAGCCAATCACCGCGCTCCCCCGTTACATGATTACTATAAACAATGGTGCTCTAAAGTAAACGTCTTAAGCGACAAATCACTATTTTTGACACTATAAAAGTAATTTGAAAAAAAGTATAAAAACTGAAACACTTATCTTTTAGGTATAGTACTTATCTATGTTTATGTTAAATCTGGTGTCGATATTTTCACAATTGAAGTAGACAGAAAGCAAAAGCTTTCAAAAAAGGGTTAACTTTTTGATTTTTTTCTATCGAGCAAAGTGAAATGAATCGTGTTTTGGAAACACTAGTCTAGTAAAGCATATTCATGTTAATCTTGTGTATTTTTGTCAGCAAGATCCATGATTGCTTTGAATGAAAAAAACAGTAAACTGCTGACGTATTTTAGCGTATATGGCCCCTTAACCGATTATGCGACGGTTTTGACCTATGGTTACATAATTCTATGTAATAAAATAAAATGAGTTCATCGTTGCAAATGAAATTCACATTTGTAATGACCATTACTTTCGTTAGCCTTTTAATCGCAATGATTTCTAGTGGCTATTTGTCTATACTGGCTGACCCGGTGAACTTCGTACCGCCTTAATTTTGTGATGAGCGACAGGACTGCCACAGGTTGTATTTTTTATGGTTTGAGAATACATTTCGGAGAACCCATGTGAACTGCAGAAACCTATGGAAATATACTTACAAAATTTCAACCAAATTGGTATAGACTCTAGCCGTTTAGAATGAGTTAGGTGACAGACACATAATATTATACTCATATTTTTATAGTAATTAAAATGGTTGATGTATTTCTACACATCTTTATATTTTTCAAACTGTAACTTTTCAAAAAATATAGAATACAAAAATTGTAACTTACGCATGTAGTAGTATTAACTTAAACCCGCTTCACTCTAAACCCTGACATGACTTTCCTGGACGACTAATGAGGAATTTTCAATAATTTACACCCAATTTTGTTAAATCGGGTAACTAGATGCAAATTTTGTTACTAATGGCAAATGCTAACGCCAATGCAAAAACTTAAGAAAAAAAGGCGAAGAAGAGATATGTATACGAGATAGATCTCCTTTTGGACTAAAGCTGAAAAGTTTAACAAAGTCTATAGTTTGGGATTATGTTTTTAGGATAAACTAACATATTTTTTTTTAGTATATAGCAGGGCAAAAAATCGAATGTTTTAAACCATGGTAAGAAAGACAGGTCGCCTGAAGACACCAACTGTGACCAGGGGCCCTACCACGAACGCTTGAAGCAGTATTATTTCCATCTTGCTAAATTTTCGCTTTTATAAGCAACTTTATGGTGTACGTCATAAGGTTATCTTTCTCCAATGACAAGTATTATTGAAATAATACTGTTTTAAGAGCTTATTAACGCGGCCGCGTTCCGATCCGGTGGTAGATTTATTATTATATAGACCCGTCACAAGTGCTTCTTGTAGGTTTATGTGAAATAAAGATGATTTATTATTATTATTATGGTAACCCTCCAGACAAATGTAAGAGTGTAAAGAGTGTAATCGGCCTCAAAAGTCAGAATACACTAATTGATGTCAAACCTTCCGTATGTAATTTGCATCTCTCAGCTGAATGTCCCAAATTCACTTGACGTAACACGCGTCTATTCAAGTTTACGACCGTTTTTATTGTCGAACTTGATTTGTTACGTCACCGACAACCACTGACCCACTCCGGGCTTGCATACGAGTTCACGTTCTTAAGGTCACCTCTATAGATAATGTGTCTATGGTACATTTTTTTTGATATGACATGCAAAAAAAGCGGAGTTCTTCGCCTTAAGAAATTCACGACAGATGTAAAATAAGCCTTTATTTTGCTAATTCCTCGTAAGCAATGTAACTGTTGTAGCTAATAATTCTTCAAACGACACAGAATGTGACAAGCCTAACTGACTTTCCCACCACCCACCTCCGCGACCAGAATATAGGAAGATCTCGGGAAACAATATAAATTGTCACGTTTTTACATGTGACAACCCTACCTAAAGTTCCCACCTCCCACCTCCGCGACCAGATCACAAATAGAGTCCGAACACGGGAAACAAAACCACTTGTCACGTCCTTCGCCAACTTTGTCGAAGAACTCACCACAGAGAATACCAAGAGTCTTGACTCTTGTGTCGTCGTTTGTACGGTGCAGTCGATTTCCTGAGGAAGCCTCGGTGTCGAGGCGAAACGTACGTCGAGTGCGCTTTGATGTTCTCTGTGGTGAGTTCTTCGACAAAGTTGGTGAAGGACGTGACAAGTGTTTTTGTTTCCCGAATTCTTCCTATATTCGTGTTCTGGTCGCGGAGGTTGGTGGTGGGAAAGTCAGTTAGGCTTGTCACATTCTGTGTCGTTTGATCCTTCAAATAATCCTTTAAATATAAAAATAATAAATATTCTTCTCAAATAATCCTTTATTTGCCACAACAGTTACACTGCTTACGCGGAATTAGCAAAATGAAGGCTATTATTACATCTGTTATAATGGATTTCCGCAAAGTAACACCTGATTCAATAAAATAAAAAAAGTTCACGTCAAGTGTTGCTAACTTTATGCCAGAATTCAGAAAAAAATTGTAGTTGGCAAGGACGAAGAGTTACAGAAAATATTTTTTGTTCAACTCCAAATGAAGATGAGGTTTTGCAATTCGCCCTGTATGGTTTTCTTATTCGTTTTTTACGCGAATACTAAGTAATAGATTTTGAAGGTTTTTTTTAAAGGTAGGTTCTGATTCCAAGGTGGTCCTATATAAATTTTATCAAGAATTGACCAGCGGTTTGTTGTTAAGTATAACTTAAAAAGCACGGTAAAACTGTAGATTTCGCGAAACCTTATCTATAGGCTTACGGAGGAGGGTGAGGATGTCACGTAGATTCGACTCTGATAAGTTGGAACTTCCGATTGTTATCGGACCTTCGGTTCCTAATACAGCTCTGACACTTTTAAAGCATAGTAAATAGCGGCAGCCACCTCCATCAACCGTTACGAAAGGTTCATGGCTCGTCGGAAAAATTCCTCCGACCAATACTTGTTTACTTTTGGAATCAAGTAATTTGATTTAATTTTCTCATTGTAATAGAGCATATGACTATTTTATGTTTTTTGGAATCTATACTTGCTATCGTCGGCACTTGGTGGAATTCCATTGTATATACACGTTGTTTGGAGTTAACACTTGTACTTATCCACAGTATACTTTATTTAACACTTTCTGCTACTTTATAGCCAACCGGTTTCACTGTTTACAGCATCATCAGGGCTTTGAAACTAAAGATAAAAAAGACTTTTTTGATTTAACGTTCAACACCTATTTAAATAGGTGTAATTTAAAGGGTATTATGTAATTAAGGTGTAATTTAAATAGGTGTTTAACGTTAAATCAAAAAAGTCCTTTTTATCTTTAGTTTCAAAGCCCTGATGATGCTGTAAACAGTGAAACCGGTTGGCTATAAAGTAGCAGAAAGTGTTAAATAAAGTATACTGTGGATAAGTACAAGTGTTAACTCCAAACAACGTGTTTATGTTTTTTGTATACTCGTAATCAAATGACCCCATAGTAATAGATATATATGAACTACTAGCTGCCCGTTCCGGCTTCTCTCGGATGGTAATTTTTTTACCATAAATTGAGATAGAAGCTATCCTATCTCTCAAGTTGGATCGAACTGCACATGGTGTGCGAATTTTATTATAATCGGTTAAGTGGTTTAGGAGTCCATTGAGGACAAACATTGTGACACGAGATTTATATACAGATAAACCCTCTTAGATCCATAAATTGAGATATAAGCTATCCTATCTCTCAAGTTGGATCGAACTGCACATGGTGTACGAATTTTATTATAATCGGTTAAGTGGTTTAGGAGTCCATTGAGGACAAACATTGTGACACGAGATTTATATACAGATAAACCCTCTTAGATGTTGCATCTTCAAAAACACTTTTTTTTTGGATTTACCCAAAAACGCTCTATACTGACCCCTTTACTAATGAAACTTACACGCCCGATGATCTAGTGTGTGACTTCACTATTGCTAAAAAAGATGAAGTTTTTTTAGTAACGGGGCGAAATCGTACCTACTCAAATATGACTTCACGTTTCAGGACTTTATGCATTACACAGGAATGTTGTTCGTTGGCTATATTCAAAGTTACGTTTATTTATATGCATGGAGTATTAATCGATCATATTATTTTAATACTTTTAAAATGAGTTCACCCACCCAACTTTATATTTGTATAATCATAAAACCTGTGAAACCTTATAATATATCGACCGCCTCGTTGAACGAATGGCTTGCGAGATATATTTGAAACCGTCCGCGTTAGGTTTAAAATCCTTTTATATAACGCTTGTAAAATGTATAACTTTGTATATTTTATCTAATTACGGGCTGAAATGACGCAACTGTCATATCGTGGTGATTTTCGGTGATTTTACACAAGATAACTAGTTACGAAATTGTATTAAATGTTATACAATATAAACAATATCCCGCGGTTTCATTAAATCTCATTAATGAAATGAGAATTATGAATAGCTTATTATAAATATTCATAATAGAGCCCAGTGTAACCAACCTTTTTTTGATGGTTCCGGTTTGACGACATTTGCCAATAAATTTACGCCATGTGCTGGACTTAGGATGCACAATTAGTGTCTTACGGCCGCACTCATAGACGTCTATTAACTTGTAATCTATCATTAAGACATAATTTTGTGTATAAAATGTCGTGTTTGTGACTGATTAAAAGATAATTGACTTCTCTAAGTGCATACTTTAAAGACGTTCCAGACGGTTGTAAACACGGCTTCCAACAAAGGTAACGTTGGAGGGAAATATTTTCATCTGCCGATTATTATTGAAGTTTGATTAAATCTACGGTCCAGCTACTCTAACCTGTGTTGCAAAACACAGCACTGTTACTAAGGCGATAAGAAGAAATAAGTACCTGGATAAGTAGTTGGTTGCCAAGTACTCTACTAGCGGTCGCGGTGAAAATGACCCAGGTGGATGCAAACTTAAGCCCACCCTTTTACGATCTGCCGGGTAGAGAGGAACCTAGTCTAAGAATGATCATACGAACATTTCTGAAATAAATTAAATCACATACAAAGGCATTTCACTAAGTGCCGGTGATAAATAAGGTTTTCAAATGTTTAATTTTCCATAGAAACCCGTTATTCAGTGTAATGATACTGGAACGTCGAGATATTGGTAACGGACAATGCATCCGCGATAATGTATTCCGTGCTGGGGTTCTCTGTGTTCTTCAGTCAGGGTTGCCACCTCTCCCAAAAATGAGACCTAAAATTATATTCTTTCGGTTGATTTAACGAAGAGAATTGATATACTCGCACTTTGTTAACCATGTTACTAGGAATAGTCGAGGAGGCTCCAACACATATGAAACCCCCGTTCTATTACAAATATTCATAAGCATCAGTAACCGCTTACTATCAGGTGGTCCGATAGCTCTGCTCATCATACCAAAATCTGTTTCAAGTTAATTTTGTTTCAAACAATCTTTATATTAATACGTGATGCCAAAACTTTGGACCCCTTTTTACCAGTTTATGTGTTGGAGAAGTGCAGAACGCTAATATTTTTCAATAATAATGCTTATAAAGTACATTAAATCAATAAATAAAACATTACCCATTCTACCATGCATTTGATACACACAAACAAATATATTGATGATAACGATAAAAGATCACAGATGGCGCACTATAAAGTTTGGAAACAAAGTAGCTGGTCTTAAGAAATGAAGATGGCGTTCTTATCTTAAGATTTTAATATCTTGTCGATAAGAATATCATTTATTTTTTGCCATTTATTATGGTCGAATTTCGACCAATGGGCGACCACTAGTATCAAGAAATCTGTAAAATAATAAAGATTTAGAACTTTCGAATGATTAAGCCAGAACGTGCGTTACATTTCGCTAGAGGTTCTGTTACGTATCTTTACAAGGTATGTGCATACGATGCTGTTTTTATAGGAAGGCAAACGTTGATTTCCTTATGGTTAGATGTCTTAAGTGTAGTTGCATGTTGCCTTGTAAACACCGAAGATGTTGTTGGTGACTGGGGATATAAAATCTATTGCGTTATCAAATGTATTGCATACCCTACCGTCCGAACAAGGCAAAGGACGCTCTGGCGAAAGAAAAAAATAAGAAGCCGATGGTACCGATTCAAAGGTTGCAGTAATCTCTTTTGTTGTAGTGGCGTGACTAAAAATGGCGTGGTTTTTTTAAACTTGTGAACGTAACGTATAAATTGTCAAAATCGTTTGACAGTTTCTGTGAAGTACACGTTCTTTATAAACATTTTTCCAAAAAAATCGGCTTAACTCTTCGAATGCGCGAAACCCTCAAACTGAAGGTACTGGGGAAGCTCCCCAGGCGATTGGCTCGCGCCCGCGCCGTGGGATCCGACGTTATCGCCTCTTCACGATCCGGCGCCCGTTAGTTGAAGAGGTTAGCCTGCTCGCACATTGCCAACATACGTCGACAAATAACTTATTTCACAAATCAGAAGTTTTTTCATACATAAATTAATTATCAGCTTCATCCTGAGGCAGTCAGAGATATCTATGAACTGATAAGACAGCCGGGTATACCCGGGTAGTCATCCACCGCCTTACCTATAGTTGCCGCCAGAATAACTGTCGTGTTCCGGTCTTCGAAGGTTGGATAGCCGGTAGACATGCACAATCGGCCTTACATCCCGGCTATAGGTTATTTTTTCAATTGCTGAAAATGTGTGTGGTGGCCTTAGTGCCATCGGCCATCGCGTCGTGCTCTCCGTGTTTGATAGTCTAGGGTTTGATAAATTATCTGCGGTGCTTATACAGCTGGCGCTCGGAAATTGTCTTGGCTAAACCAGCGGTCTGTGACGCCTTCGCATATTTAAAAACGTTTTAGACGGTTGTAAACACGCCACACTCACCACACGACATAAGCATACGAGGATAATATGGTTGCTTTTTATTTTTTTAAGATTATTTGTTTATTTTAACTAGCAGCCCGTCCAAGCTTTGCACGGGTGGTCAAATTTCTATGTATTTTATACACTATCAGTTTCACGCAGCTTCGCCTGCGTAACTTGGCTTCTACTATACCGATTTGGATGAAACAAAGCCTATGTGTCACTCGTAGATAATGTAGCTTTCGAATGGTGAAAGAATTTTTAAAATCGGTCCAGTAGTTTTTGAGCCTGTTCGTTACAACCAAACAAACAAACAAAGTTTTACTCTTTATAATATTAGTATAGATATAGATGTATTTATGATTTTGATTATTTTAAAAAGCTAAGTAGGTAATGAAACTTTAAACTACCCATTTTTAAGGTAAGGGTTGAATTCCTCTTAAGCCATGAGCATCGAAGTATAAAGCGCTATTGGATTTTAGACAGTGTTTAGTAAACCACGTGTTCAGCGAGTGTTTAATTTTTTCGTAGTAAGGTGGTACAAGTTTAATAAACACTGGTGTGAAAATCATCCTTAGAAAGGCTTATTTCTCAAATGCCATCTTTTTTATTAATAACACGTCAAAACATACGCTGTTTTCAGACAGTAATAAAAGGTCTTGTCAATTCGACTACATGTTTTTTTTTTGTATTTTTTAATTTGTTTTGTTTTTTTAGGTTTTCAATTCGATTGCATGTATTTTGTATATTTGTCATGCGATCACTCGGCCAACAACAAACTGATTTTGATTGTTCTTTTTTTAGAAAGGTAAGCCATGATTTAAAGATGGTCGCATATTAAATTTGTTGTAATTGGATTATTTGTTTTTCAGTTGTATTTAATATCGCATACATTTTTCCCTATGCTGACGACCTTATCAATGACTTGAGACCATTTCGGAATCATTTAATATCTTTCAAAAAAGAAATATCAAATTGCGACGTGTACCCAATGAAATAGTTGGAGTTGGTTTTTGCAGTTTTACTGAGCTTTAATTATTGGCCTAAGAAGCAGTTAAAAAAAAATATCCTCACGCCCATATCTCGGAAGTGGTAAGCAGAGACACAGCCAGGACACCCACGACTAGTCGAAGACACATATATTCAGCATATTATCTTTTTTGTTAGAAAATTGAAAAAAACTCAATTTCTTTTTGTTGCCCGACCCGGGAATAGAACCCGGGACCCCACGAATTCTAGTCCAACACCTGGACCTATAGTCAGTCTATAGGCACAGAGGCGATCTTAGAAGCAGCTATCTTGCTAAAGTTAAGTCCATGATCCTAAAACACTACTCTTGTAATTCGATCCTTTATATGCGCGGCTTATAAACCTTGTGCGTGATTTATTTGTACATTAGCATATTGGCCAATGTAGCTGTGAGTTGAAAAAACGTATGAAGATCGGTGACTAGATTATCAGCGTTAACCGTCTTTTAATAAACACGGAGTACAGTACTCCAAGGTTTAACCTGGTATTGTAGTCTCTATTACAATGTGATACGGACTATAATATCAACTTAATTTTACTCCTACCTTAGTCCATGTTAATAAGACGGTGAAAGTTCATTTAATACAAAGTACTACATTTTGGGCGTGCTCGTGTTAAAGTTAGTAAAACTAGACTAGAAGTTAGTGTCTTGTTGATTCCCTAAGAGAAGACTAATATACAATCAGGACACCCACGATTAGCCGTATGATGAAGATACTTTTAGTGCCACATTGAAATGAGTGGTAATCCTATTGCCAAACTAGAACTTATCCAATCCCGGGCCAATGTTGCTTTGTAAGAAAACTGAAAAAACACATTTGTCTACTTCTAATTCCAACGCTACCCGACCCGGGAATCGAACCCGATACTTAATGTATAGCCAAAACAAAGCTATCAAATTCTTTGTAAAAAAACGGGTTGCACTCCGGGAGTGCCGGCAAAAGTAAACATTTGAAGATTAACGTTGTGCATTTTTGATGTTTTGGAATGGTGAGCGAATAATTTTGCTTGCCAAAGACTTTATGGAACTTAATATTTCTGGCTAGTCGTGGGTGTCCTGGCTGTACCTTTGCCTTACCCTGTGGGGATACGGGTGTTAAGATACTTATTATATTTATTTATACTTAATTGTACAGAATAAATACAAACATACAAGATATATATACATATATAACAATAATTTTGCACGAATTGCGTTAATTATCAGTATAAAAGTACTATCATTTATGTTATAGAATACAATATTCATTTATTGCGCTATCGTACACAAATATGACAACACGAACATTTGCGCAAGCGCCTTGCGCCGTCTTACGAATTTTCGATCTAATCCGCTTATATATCCGCTATATAAATCTTATCCGCTAAACCGGTTTTGATGAACGCATACACCTGAAGATCCGAGTTCAAACATAGGCCATTTTTATCATCCCCCAAAGGACTGAAATATGGGATGAAATGGCTGGGTTAGATTGATGAAGGAATAGTTTTGTATGAACATCGTAATTATTCTACGTTAATACGTTATTTTTGGTTAAATAATTGTGCCATTAGTACCTCTACCTACTATGTTAAAATGGCAGCCGTGTTATTATTATTTTTAAGATAAATAACCTTGAAAACATCTGCGGTGGTCTCACAGTGCTTTCTTCGCTATTATCAGTCGAGTAAAAATATGGCAATAAACAGAGATAACGCTATCGCACTGATAATACTATTGCATACAGACAACATTGTAAACATACGTGTTATGTATTGTTTTAGAGGCCATAATGTATGTTTTGTATGTACAGAATGTTGTGTGATTTTTGAAGTAAAACTTCTTTATCGGGGTTGGAAAAAAATTTAGTGTAACATTTTTTCGTTACGCGTCACATTTTTCCGTTACGCGCTATCTTTGTTCTTATCCCTACCACGCGTGATTCGAAGTATACTTTCTCCGGCGGAGTAGGGATTGGCAATAAACTTTAATTAACCAATTTCTGTAAAGTTGCATATAGTATATTTTTTGAAAAATAACGTCATAAAGAAGTTTCACTTCTTTACTTCTTACGAGTGTACGCTAGTACACGCACACATTTTTTTGTTACACGGCGGTCTATTAAATGTAGTTTTTTTACATATTGTAAGAGGTAAACGAGCAAGTGGATACCTGATGGAAAGTGATCACCTCCACCCACGGACATCCGCAACACCAGGAGTATCACAAATGAGTTGCCGACCTTTAAGTAATGAGAACGCTCTTTTCTTGAAGGTCCCCAAGTTATTATTGTTTGGGTATACCGCCCTCGGTAACTGATTCCACAAAGGTGTTGTGCGAGGTAAAAGATGTTTTCGAAATCGCACAGTTGTAGATCGCCACGTATCAAGATGATGGGCATGATACTTTAAACTCTTCCGCGAAGTCCGAAGGTGGAAATCAGCGGCTGGAATTAAACCAACAACTCCTCAGAGCATTCCCTGTGATAGATGCGGTAGTTTTCTTAGGTGCACAGTATAAATATGAAACAGTATGTAAGCTATCTACAAACGTTCAAAACGGCAGACATACACAAACATACGCTTTTTACTACTGCAGGTATGCGATTAGCGGCAAGCCTATAACCAATAAAGCACTTATTCAATTCTGGATACTGTTGTTTTTACAAGAAAATTGACACATCAAATTTCGAGTCGATAGCCCTACCAGTAATTCACCCCGACACCTCATATAGTCAGTGCCAAACACCACTAGACCACAGAGGTGATGTAAAGAAATATAGTACCACACAACCATACATATCTTCATGCTAAGTCTCTTGCGTTGTAGGCAGAGGATATCGAATGTCAAGCGTCACGATACTTACAGACCTGCCTAGCTTCTGTTTTTCAGCTTTTATAACAGTTTAGCTTTTATTAATTGCCCTTGTGGTCTAGCGGTCCAGGTATTGGATTTGACTTCATAAGGTCCCGGGTTCGATTCCCAGGTTCGATTGGGGTTGGGCAACAAAAATATAATGTGGTTTTTCCAATTTTCTATTAAAAATTTTGCTCGGGATTGGATGTGTCTGGTTGGCTTGCCACCTATCACATTGTGGGATTTAGTGTCCTGACTAGTCGTGAATGCCCTGGTTGTGCCTCTGCCTACCTCTTCCGGGATATGGGCGTGAAGATACTTTTATAACAAAATAATGTGAATTGTTCAGATATATCCGATGCTGACTGTACTAGGTCATATCGCGTTCTAAATTATGTAGTCCTCTTATCAACTCTCTGTATTGGGATGCTGCGAATTATGGCAGTTAGAGTGCTTTGGGGTCAAAGGAAGTGCCATTATGGGTCGCCGTTATGGAAATATTGTATGAAACGTGACGCCATTCGAAATTCATGTCGTGTTCACGTTAACTGCAATTGGTGAATTCTATTGCATATCTCTTTTGTTACGAACTGTCTTCTTCCTATACTTTCCATAATTTCCATCGACGGCAAAGCCCGGTGAAGTTGTAAAAATCGCGAGGTTGGCAACACAATAGTCATTAAAAAAAATCGACGGCGCTTCGTAAAACTTCCAAATATTCATATTTTAAATGAAATTCGAGGTGGTAGTCTCGAAGCGACTCGCCCGGATTGGTGCCACAGCCTTACCTATTCCTGCCGCCATAACGTCAGCGATTTTACAACGCAATAGCATATCTCTCTCGTTGCAAACTAGCTGAACCGAAAGACTTGTCCTGTAGTTATGAATTATTTTTTATTGGCAAAAGATAGGAAACAACTTCGCGGCTATTTTAATGGTAAGGGATATGGCTATATACGCCACTAAATACACTGTATATGTTATATTTGCGTCGCTTTCCAATATTCGAAGGGTTAGGTTTAATGTGCAAGATAACTGGCTACGTTACCCTATGGACTGTACTCATTATGACGGCAGGTATAGGTGACGCGGTGGATCCCTACCCGGGAAAGGCCATGGCACTCTTTAACGAGTGGTCTTGGTAACCACCATAAATCTTGGTAAATGGTACATAACCATGTACCATTTAGTTTTTGCTCGTCTTTAAACAGTCAGTCAGGACGACAAATGTTTTACACATAGGATCCGGACCAAAACGAAGAAAAATATTGAATTCTGAAATTTATATTGTTCTGCTAGATTTCCTTTTTTTAATAAGAACCTTCTTCGAATAATAGCTAACACAACAAAAAGGATGAAGAAAAATTGTTCGATACGTTCATGTGTGATACGACGATCGTGGTTAAACAAAGACAATAATAAAAACATAGAACGTTCTCCTACGAGGATATCTAGTACAGTTGAACTCTACTATATACAAGCGCAACACGTTATCTCTTACAATATCTGTCATTATAGTAAGCAACTGTAAGCATGGAATAATACATACATACATATCTTCACGCCAAGTCAAGGGTCACAAGTTAGGAAGAGAGTATCGAGTGCCAAATCTCACGATCCTGGCATACCTGTCTGGCTTCCTTCATACATTACCCTTTTCATAGAAACACGCCGGTTTTGAAGACTCTTGACTCTACCCTCGGATAATATAATGATTTCAATTTTACATTTTTATGAAACATTTGTACTGTTCCACATATATGTATATTAATTAGATTTTACTGTTTTCGCTTATTACAGCATTCTCAGGAGTATTATAATATTATTATTTGTACTACTTTAAAATGTAAAGACGTTGTTAGTTTTTTATTATATTAATATTATAATTGTTTGAGTTAATTGTAACTAATATAATTATTGTAGTTATAATTAACTGCAATAATTTTATTAAAATAATCTTATTTTAATTTGATTGATACAGCTATTAAGTAATAATAAGCGAAACCGGTAGACTATTATCCTATTATAATGTGGAACAGTAAGAGTTGACTGTCTTGTTGGTCGAGTGGCTAGCATACACGCATGACTACACTGACCAACCGCGACGCTCGGATTCGATTCCCGACGGGGGCAGGCATTTTTATGATGAACATTAAGATGTCTGCATTTCCGGGTCTGCGTATTTCATTAAATTTCTTCTGGTATCCATTCAAGTATTTCTATGTATTAGTATCGTTGACTAACGCCCATAACACAAGCATATAATTTGCTTACTTTGGGGTTAGGTTCAATATATGTGACTTGTCTAGGAATATTTATTTATTTATTTTTTGAAAATATTAACATTTGGAGTGCCAACGATAATATTATTGTTGACTGCAATACTATTTAAAAAAAATGCTCTAGGCTAGGTCTTTTCAAAGACAGCGCTGCACCAACATCTCTTGTGTCTATATTCCACTTCATAGGCCACGGTCGTATCTTCCAGTCAGACGACCAGAGTGCTTGTTCGCTGTATTACGAGTATATCATAAAAAATGTAGACTGCTTCTAGAGTAGTTCTGGTAGAGTTTCGCAGCGACTCGCCCGGTTGAGAAGTCAAGGGCTTCCTAGTAGGTAGAGATAATCGCTAACTTTAGAGGTTGACGGCGATAGTGGTATGTAGGGCTACTCTTGAATCTCGATTTCATTCAAATTGAAAATTGGAATCTGATTTGTGTCATTTTGTACTCTTGAACACAATACTAGCAAATAAATAACATTTAGTCAATAATAAATTATTGACTAATTTATTATTGACTAAATGTTATTTATTTTGCTCATTTGCAGAATAGACCATCTGCCTTCCTGCCAGGCAGCTCCTAAAAGGAGTGCAGAGGCTTACCGTCGCTAACACGGTGCCATCCTACTAGGTGGTAGAGTTCGCAGCGAATCGCCCGGATTGGTACCACCGCCTTATATATTCCTGTCGTCATAACGTCAATGCTTGCCGTTGACGTGTTCCGGTTCGGAGGGTAAGGTAGCCGTTAAACTTACTTTTGCTCGAAGACTAACATTTCGGCCTCAGGTTGGCAACGCACTATTATCAACTTTGGTGTCTCTAGGCGGTCTGAATTTCTTACCATCAGGAAATCCGTCTGCGTGTTTGCCTTCCAATGTCATAAAAAAAGTTAATTGATTGAATGGCTCTTATTTCTTAAAATTATAGGTAGAAGAAAAGAAAGTTTGATCATTATGGATGTAAGAAACGGACCAGGTTAAAACAATATGGGGAACCCATTACATAAGGGAAAGCTGAGCAAGCCATGGAAGCAGTAATTTGTGATCCCCAGCCGAATCACGATTTTGTTTAACTATAGGAGATTGTTCAATGAAAGTGGTTCCGTATTTATAGAGAACACTGTTATTATCCTATTAAACTTTAGACTGGCCTATGCATACAGCTTTTCCCGCGCGGCACTAACACATTTCTCTAATAACGGAATATTTCCGCTCGGATTTGATTGATTTTTAAGAACAAGATTATAGTTGCACAAACAAGAGAAGTGAAATCTATATACAAACAAATATATTGATTATAACGATAAAAGATCACACATGGCGAACTAAAAAGTTTGGAAACAAAGTAGTTGATGTTGAGAAATGAAGGTGGCGTTCTTATCAACAAGATATTAAAATTTATTATTTCGACTAATGGGCGACCACTAGTCCGATTAACTTCAATAGTTTTCTCGTGATGCTGAATCGATAGCAAAAAAAACTATACCTATTTCACAATCATTACTTACTTAATCAATCATTACTTAAGGAGAACTAATGCGTATCATCCATACTTGGGTGATGTTACCGAGGCTCTGGTAGCCAAAAGTTTTCCCTCTTCTTTCATCTTTGTACGAAAGATTTGTATTCACTTTCTAAACAAGAGTTTTCGGAGATTCACATTTTGGGCGTTTTCAAAGCAAGAGTGAATAGGCTGCTTATGGATTCATCTTTGACTACAACATCACTTTCCATCAGGCTAGTCTTATGTCATCCATAATATGCTAGTTGCTATAAAAAATAACGATTCAAAATATACATGTAACTAACGGCAATATTTTTTGAATCTAAATAAAATTATTTAATTTGGAAATTTTTCGTGAAGTGCAGTCGATTTCTCCTGATGATGCTTCGGTTACGAAGCGAAACGTACGTTGAGTTTTTAGTAGTATGTGTATTGTTGGTGCTAATTAAACAATTTAGTGGTGTGTATTGTGTGGAGCTGGATATATTTGGGAGTTTTAGCTTCCGGTAAGTCCAATTCATTCTTAGCGCACTATTTTGTCTGTTTTGTTACTCCATAATACGTATACACATTTTTTAGCGGAAAATTTGCAAATTAAATAATTTTATTTAGATTTAAGTATGGATTTCCGTAAAGTAACGCCTTCTTCTATCAATATTTTTTGAACCGGCTCCAAAACGACGGGCTTATAAATTCGACTCTTTTTTTGTGCTTTTGTTAGGTACCCGATTACTCTGCCAATAACGATCAGATTTTGATGGTTCTTGTTTGGAAAGGCAGGTCATGATTCCGAGATGATGATGATAAATTAATTTAGCCGGGTCATATTTAGTTTCTATACTTCTTATTGTCGGTGCTTGGTGGAATTCCATTCTTGATACAATTTATTTACAAACATTTGTATTTTCCACATTATATTTTTTTTTATGGTTTAGCCAACCGGTTTTGCTATATAAGCAGCATCAGGGCTAATAATATATTGGGTCATATTTATATGGGACCACCTCGGAACACTTTAGCTAGCTTTCAAAAAATAGGTATTAAATCGCGGCCTGATAATGTAATTTCAGTCTTAAAATTAGTTGCACTAAAATTATTCTGTAATATCTTCAACATACGGACACAAGTTTTTACTACTTTAAATGCATATGTATAGATAGATTAAATAGATTATACGAGTTCTGTAATTGATGGTAATTTTTTTGACCGATCCGTTGGTCGAATAGTAAGTGGACACACCTAACAATAATGATGGACGAGACTTGCATTCATTCTGACAGGGACAGGCATTTGTTGTGTTTTTCTGGGCCCGTGTGCTTGTTAAATTTATGTTGTATTTATATGAATAAATATGTATGTATGCTTGGTGAATAAATATGTATGTAAATCGCCTCTTTGGTACAGCGGTCCGGTGTTGGGTATTGTCCGTACTGTACCGGGTTCGACTCCGGGCCGGATAATATCGGAAAACAAAGTGAAAATGGGTTTTTTCAATTATCTTATAAAAACAATTTACAACAACAACCTGTCACATTGTGGGACTTGCCTCTGCCTATCTCTTCGGGGATACGAGCTTTAAGATACTGATATACTTTTTCTGTATATATATAGTTGATTAACACGTTAAATAAATAAAATCTAGGACTTAGTCACCTCTTCTACCGCCATGTCTACAGTGTCATATTCCGCGTTCCAATCCGATGGTTGGTTTTAGTATTATTTGGCCGCAAGTGCCTTTTGTATGGTTAATGTGAAATATATTATTTGCTATTATCGGGTAGCCGGTAGACTTTCACGATAGACCTAACATCCCGACCACAGGATACCGATGCACTTGTAACTTCAATGGTGTCTATAGGCCACGGCTATCTCTTACCATCAGGAGAGGTTAGAACTTGTTCGCCGTTTTATTCCTTAAAAAAACTAGAAAATTAGATTATTTTTAATAGTCTTCTATATGTCATTAAATGAGATATAGGAATCATATCTGGAATCAAATTTTGATCCTAGATAAGATAAGTATACAAAGAGATTCTGATTGGTTCCAGTTTTATATTGTTATTATGAAGACATTATTTAGTCACGATTTATTAACGGCCAATGTTAATAATGTATCTCAATCTAAGGGATTTCAAGCAATCTAGATAGCTGCGTATCCGCCGGCCTATCCCATACCTAACTGCCATATTTATCCTGTCCACAGATATGTTATTGGCAAGCGATAACATAAAAATGGATCAAAATATCAATCTTGGACAGCGAGTTTTGGATTAGGATTGATTATTAATATTGGCCGTAAGACTATTAAGATTTTATCGGCGTTAATGAGAAATAAAGTGATAATTGAAGACATTTGAATGATTTCGCCGTAATGGATGTACTCGTATTCTTAATAACTACATATTAAAAATACGTCATACAATATTTGCTTATAGGGGTTCCACAGGGATTGAATCATTGGTTTGCGTCCGTGTGGAACGTAGATTTAATTCAAATTTTGATTCGTTTCAAACAAAGTTTCCACCAAAGTCACCTTTGTCGAGGGCATGATTACAACTGTCTGGAAGATGCTTAAGGCACTGACGAAGCTTCAAATTCATGTACATTATCCAAGTGGAAAATAAATGATAATTTCTTCAGTGGGTTTAAAAAAACCTTTATACTCGTATATAGGTTACTTTGCTTAAGACGCTGACTAAGTTTCAAATTCATGTACGTTATTTAAGTCGAAAATAAATAATATTTGCTTCAGTGGGCTTCATAATAAACCGTACTCGTTTGACATAAATCTGCTAACAAGTATTAGACTCTTCTGACGGTAAGAGACAACAGGGGCCTTTAAACTCCAAAAATGTGTTATTGAATGTCGGTCTTGTCTTGTGGCTGCAATATTTAGGCCTATCGTATACCCTCTGGACCTGAAAAGGAATAGGTATAGCGGTGGATCCGTAGCCGGGCAAGTAGCTGCACTGCACTCTACCACCAGAATACAACGACCACAGTGTATAAATGTATAATTACGTACTGTATAATTTACGGGTATAGTAGTCAACTATTCATACCAGATTAAGGGCTTGCCTATTTTGTCACCATAGTGTATGTGCTTGCTATGGTCATTTTCTGGTTGGAGCTGGATTTTGACCTGCTCGCCATTGTCGTATTGGAGAGCAGGTTAGTCGGTAAATGTGCACACATTACGTACACACAAACACATTACGTTGAACATCTCAGTTTGAAATTGGCAAATCATCTTTAACATCTTTGGTTTCTATGCACGACATTCTTTCTTATAATATTATAGTACTATGTGAACTTTGTATGAATAGGTAAAATACGGAAAGCAAACGGCACCTACCGAGACCGACAGACTAATATAAGACTCTGTTTTCAAATCATTCATGAACTCGTTGAAATATATTTAAAAATTTCAACCAAATTGGTTCAGAAGTTAAGGAGTTTGGTGACAAACTCACGTACATACACATAATATGTATTTTATTAAGTAGATAATGAAGTAACACCCACCAAAGCGATTATACGTGCAAATAAACAACATTCCGTTGTAAAATTAACATATTAATCTATTATTTAAGCAGCATCTTTGGTCCTGATTTAATGGAGATATCACATTATTCACATATTTATATCACATAATTAATTACTCAGATTTAAGTTGATAACGCAGATGCTGCTGATTCTGACACACATTGTCAATGCTTATTTTTAACCCCGATGGAAAAAGAGGGGTGTTGTAAGCAGCGCTTGAAAAATACCGATATTTTTGGGAACCGGTAGTAACAGCCTTGGAGCAATTACCGATACCACGGTCCGTTGTACTGTTAATGCCGGTACTAGATTTGGTACCGGTACTATTGATTTAAGAGTTTTATACCGGTACTGCGTCAGTAATACCGGTACCAGCAAATATATTACGTAAGATTTTTTCTTCAATTGAAGATGTTTCTGCTTTACAGATTTTAATGATACCGTCCCCTTAAAACGAAAATTAGCAACGGCTCTCTTGTATTTATCGAGTACCTTTATTTGGTACAGGAATTTATCGGTATTAGTTCAGGCATTTGCTAGGTATCAGTATCGGGGCAGCGCCGGTATTCGTAGTACAGGTACTCATTTTTTAAGCGGTATCGAGGTATCGAAATGACGTTCTTGTCATAACATAAGAACTAATCTGACAGAACTAAGCGTTTTGTCTGTTTGTAATAGTTACGTTGAAAGAAGATAGTGATAATTTAAAATTAGTTTAGTAGGTGGACAAAAAATCCATAATATTATAAAAACGAAATCTTTACCTTTCACGGCTGAACCATTGTGATGAAATTTGTTATACATATAGCTGAAAATCCGAGTTCAAACGTTTAAAAAAAACTCTCAAAGGTCTGTAATAGAGAATGAAAGTTTGTAAGACTGCTACTACTTTTTCAATCGAAGCCTTACGTCATACATACATACCTTCACGCCAAGTTCCTGAACTGGTAGGCAGAGAGTATCGTGTGTGTCAAACCTCACGATCCTGGCAGATCTGTTCAGGTTCCTCCACATTCGTTACCCTTTTCATACATACACACCGGTTCCGAACTCTTGACACCACCCTCGGATATTATCCGAGCGATTTGATCGTAGAATATCAACCTTGGCTTCCCCGGTACCTAAATCAATCCACATCCGAATTGTATATCCGCTTTTTCAATCTTTTATCTGCCATTCTTTCCACATGACTGAACCAGCGGAGCATGTCCTTTCTCATTTTTACACCAACACTTTCTTTCAATCCCATTCTTTCTTGGATCTCACTGTTACGAATGCGGTCCACGAGTCTTACACTACGGATTTTCAGTAGCGCTCTCATTTCGACCGCATTTATCCCACTCATTTGATTTTTCTCACATATTACAATAATAAGTGTTACGTCGTTATTTTGAATGCCCACCACTGGAGTGTGGATTATGCCAGATAAACAAAATGCTTACATAAAGTTCCAGTTGCATATTTTTATATATATTCTAAATTTTATTGATGTAAAATTAAACCTCTGATTTTCTCACTGACTCACTTATGATCATCTAAATTTATATTGTACTCCCTAATGGCTTAGGAAGCTAAAAATTAATTTGTTATCTAGTATTAAAATATAAATGACATAGATCATTAACCAATTGGCTACAAATTCCAACTAGATCTCTTGGAAGCATAGGGGATAATGAGAATTGAACTTCACAAGGTAACTTCGTTTGAAAGAGTTACGAAAGAGGATAAATAAATCACGTGTAAAAACTAAAAACATTTCTTCACTATTTACAATATCGAAAGTCTTTACCAAAAAGCAGATAACACTATACTACTACAATACGTGTGCATATTGTGAAACTTACATTCTTACGTCTTACGTACGAAAGAAATGTGTTTTTATACACAGTTATAAAATGTCTTGACCTACTTGACCTATTCGTAAAAAATATAAATTAGCACGTGGACGAAGTCGAGCGAGGTATTAAGTAAGTCATAAACTTACGTCAGAAGTTAACATCTTTTTTTAACTGATTGGCAATGCTTAGTCTTTAGACAGCATAACCCTATTGATTGATATCAGGAAATCTGTATGCTTGCCCTCCACTACTAAAAAAATGTAATGTACTGTTTTACTTAAGGCTTCTACCAAGCGAGGTTTTGAGCCAGAACGCTAGACTCGCTATGATTATTTTATGAAATGTTAATTTCAGATGCCCTTCATATTGAAACCGTGTATATTTTGCTTCTACAAATTATCGAAAAAACACTTTCATAATAAGAGCTACTGATAGTCTGAATAAAGTTAATAGTGATATCGATCCCTTCCGCATGAATTTAACTCAAATAAGGCGTAATCTTTCGAACTTATTTTTTGAAAAGTAATTTAATACATTGTACACATTGTGTCTGTTGTAAGTATACTGCTATCTACTTACGGAAACTCTTAATTGGCTTATTTTGTTACTTTTATTTACATCATTATTTTGTTAAAATGCTGTGAGTTTTCTGAATAAATAAATAAAAAATAAATATTAGATACCCCGTAAGTTTAAGCGTCTAATATAAAGAGGCTTTGATTGTTAGATGATCCATATTCGTAAAAAGTCCGCTTTACAAGTGAATGATGGATTAGTTCCTGTTTTTAGGCAACTTCGACAAGTTTTATTACTTACAAAATATTGATATTATGATCACTAACAATTTCTTTTTTACGGGGGTTCGTAAAACAATGTTTATACATATAACCTTTCAGACGTATTAGCCTTGCAAATGTAATAAGGTTTTCTCTTTCCACAGACTGTGGTTTATTGCTATGTAGATTTTTTTATTTGGAAAATCAAGAGCATTTTATTATAAGACATAATATAACAATATGAATTGCAAGGAGCATTACCGATTACAGATTTCCTTAGTTGAATAATACGGGAGTGTATACAATCTGTATTAACGATTTGTATAGCCTGCATACCTGTTTGTTTGTGTGTAATAATGGTAATCTCGCTGTAAATCTTAATGTCATCAGCGTACATTAGAAACTGGAAACTTAACTTAAAAAACCTAAATATATGTCGTTAAGGTACGAGGTATAAAACAAAGATCCTAAATGTGAACCCTGTGAAACTCCCAACGGAATAAAGATGATGCCTGTTCGCTAATCTCCGTCTACTACTACCTAAGATAATAATTAACCATTGCAACAGATTACATCTTGTACCTAAGTGGAATGCTTCCTTTCACAAAATGATGTGATTAACACGACCAAAAGCCTTTCTAAAGTCAGTGTAAATCACATAAATTTTATATTCATGGTGGCTGTGTTTTTGGAAAGGTATTTCATGGCCATACATTTTCGTCTATATTGGCGACAAAATTATTTATGAAAGGAGGGATCCGTTTGGAAGAAATTTATTTAATTAGAGATAATTCTTAATTCTCTTTGTAATTTTATTTAGTTTTAAGTTTTCTTTTGTGTGAATAATAAGCTGGATGCATTCTAATGTTTGATTTGTCAACAGGTGACACATAAAACATCAGGCAAGGTGATGGTCCTGAAGATGAACCAGCAGCGGGCCAACCGGCCCAACATGTTGCGGGAGGTGCAGCTCATGAACAAATTGAAACATCCCAATATACTAGGGTGAGTTACTAGTTTACTCTTTGGTCAAAGGATGTTTTGTTCAAGAAGTGATTGAACAAGCACAGAGCTTTTTACCATTAAGAGGAAACCATAGATTTTATAGGTGCGAGCACGTTGAAGTCCTGTGGTCGAAGTGTTAGGGCTGTTGGGCAAATCTTCTGGCTGCCCAATCTTTCGCGGCAGGAATAGGTAAGGCGTTGGATCTCTATCCGGGAAAGTTGCTGCACAGGACTCTCACACAAGTGGTCTTGTTGGTGATGACCTATTTTAATCTATGCTCAGATGGTCCATTCTATATATCGAACCCGGACTAACAGGGAAAACTAATGGGATATCGGAATCGCAGTCTTGCATTGAGAAGATCCGGTAAAGTAAATCTTAATTCTTGGTACCAAATTCCAAACCTGGCACAAACCTTTTTTATTGTTCGCTTAAACTCGACATCATCTCGGATAGGGGTTCAAGATGGTTTGCATAGGTCTGAATCGTCGATTTAATCTAAATTTGTTAATAACCGAAATAAGAAAACAAGTTTTAGATTGCATTGCAATTTTTGATTTATACATATATGCAGTAGTAGGTACTATTTAAATTATGCGCTTCGGCTATATTCGTCAAGCTTCGGAAATCCGAATGTATTTTAAAGATATCTATATGGAGTTGTTATGGCACAATTAATAATTTCGCTTAAATTTAGATTAGGTCAGCCTATTAAAAGATAAAAGTATAAAGTGTAAAAAATAAATAATGTTAAAAGCGTAGTGCCGAAGCGCATAATTTAAATAGTAGTACTGTACTTTATTATCTTATGAACGAGGTTTGTATAGTGAAATTTTACGTACAATGTTTGTATACAGAGAGAGTGTAACGTTACTGTTTGCGTTGTAGGTTAAAAATACTAAACATTGTTCGTTAATAAGTCATAATTTAAACAAAGTCTTGAGATCCTTGAAATCATAAAAGTAAAAATAAATTCAATATTGACTATTCGAATTCTTGAACCGTTAAATGTTTGCCGTGGAACGGTCCTCTACCTTGTATGTTCAAATAATCCAATTTAGGCTTTACGTACACGACCGTACGAAATCAGACACGAATATTAGTTGCAAACTCCTTCGCTCAGTTTATTCCGTGTGAATGCTTTAAAGAAATAACTTATACTATTTCTTTTGTTTTAAAATGCGATTTTTTTTTTGTCTTTTTATATTTTGTATGTCAAGCTTATGTTTATAATCTGCTGTTACAAGTCTCATTTAAAATTGAAAACGGTTAACTCAGTTTAAATTATTTTAGTTTTCGTCCTATAACCACTATGGTCTTTAATAAATAAAGTATACTTACGACAGAGGCCGCTAGTGACCTTTTATTAGCTGTAACAATTATATTTAGAAAAATTAGAAATTTTTGTGTTTCTTATAATAGGTGTATGCCATTTAAACTAGTACATAAAATACATAAAAACGTACGTAAATGAAAACCGAAATGAATTTTTAAGACCTACAGTCCCAGGAATACAAGTATCTATGTTTATCATTAAAAAAAAAATGTTTACTTCTGGTCGGCATCCAACTTGAACTGTGCTCATGATCGCATTAGGCAGACATACCTTATATCGCCGATAATCAACGAATCATATCATAGTTGGTCTGTAATTAACGAAACGTTTAACATTACAAAGCACAAGTCGAATATTTACTTCAAGTTCTCTGACATCTAACATGAGAGGTACACAAAAGAAAAATGTGTAGTATTTTTGCCGTTACAACTGTACATTTTGTCTTTTTCTTTGAAGATAGCCTATTTTAAGCGCCATTGCAGCGTTTCTTTCGTTTAATCTTCTGTTATCATTTATTCTCATTAGAAAAAAAACTTTCATAAGTAATTTTACGTACAGCTACAGCTTTTTCTATTTTTTTTAAATCTTCAATACTTTTTATTAATATTGATATGATTATCGCGTCGAGTCAAGTGCGTCTCGATACATTCCTAATAAAAGTCACACCGCCAGTACCACGTGTTGGAACATGCAGTGTTAATGTAATCATTAAATCTTTAGCAAAGTCTAAATGCGTTTGCTGATTGTTCGCGGTCGTATATACAAGGCCTTAGTCGTCACCTCTGATATTGGGTAATTACTGATCAAACATTCATGCTCCCGGGATATATTGCATCCAGAAATTTTAAAATCTGCATCATTCCTAAAAGAACTTCCGTCTATTTCATGTATTCGCCCGCACAAATATGTTGAGACGTTTAGATAATAACTATCATATCTATAGATTGGCCCAAATTAATAAATAAATGCGTAATAAAATAAAAATCTTTTCGGTGGGTTCGGAGTTTATCCTAAACAAATATTAAGACGCGAGATTACTAGATATATTTAAAACATTTCATGAAAAAATCGCTCTAGTGTTATACGAGGTTTGTGTCAAGAGTTTCCGGAACCGGAGTGGCTGTATGAAAAGGGTTATAAATGTGAAAGAAGCCAAAAATATCTGCAAGGATCGTGGGATTTGGCACTTGATACTCTCTGCCTTCTTCGTAAAGAACTTGGCGCGAAGATGTTTATGTATCGCCTCTGTGGTCTAGCGGTTCAGTTGTTGGACTTGACTGCATGAGGTCCTGGGTTCGAATCCCGGGTCGGGCAACAAAAGAAAATTGAGTTTTTTCCTATTTTCTAATAAAAAAAAATTTTGCTCGGGATAGGATATGTGCTCGATTGGCGATAGGCTTGCCACCTATCACATTGTGGGACTTAGTATCTTCGGCTAGTCGTGGGTACCCTGGTTGTGCCTCTGCCTACCTCTTCGGGGATATGGGCGTGAAGATACTTTTTTTTTACTTTTTTTATGTTTATGTATGTATGTAAAGGGTTATTTAGTTTTTTTGACTATGCATTGCGAGGCTAGATTTAAGTGGGGGTTTTCACAGTGTTTTTTTATACCATGCACATCAAAGTAATACATACTTCACAGTGTATTTGTCGTTTGCACTTTGAATTCATTCAAGACAAATCCTGGATCTACCCTTGACCGTCATACGTATTCAGGGGCTATGCCATCAGTTCTTGCTGTTGTCGCGATCTTGGCTTTGGTTGCAGACTAGTGTGTACACAACTACACAATAATCTTAACATTCTGAACAGGGATTGGCAACTCGTCGATAGTATTTCTATAGGCAAAACACTTATTATCGTATTGCTGTTTATTATTTGCCTTCCAATAACAAAAAAAAGTATTAAAAAGAAAACAAAGTACCTAATTACT
Organism: Calephelis nemesis; assembly: GCA_002245505.1. Lineage (NCBI taxonomy): Eukaryota > Metazoa > Arthropoda > Insecta > Lepidoptera > Riodinidae > Calephelis > Calephelis nemesis. The sequence goes on along the minus strand of NJDD01001685.1, from coordinate 246,817 downwards.
AGGTTAATCTGTGCTATCACGTCAAACACTGACAAATTGGATTTATTATATACCAATAGGAAGCCATTTCGGCCAGATTTGACGTGTGGATTTGTGGAAATATATGGTTTCTTTGTTTTCATAAATACTCAACTGATGCCCGTGGTTCTACCTGCGTGTGATATGAATTAAATAATCGTTTGAAATATGCCTTAGCGTTGTCTTAATTAACTTAAGGACCGAATTGATCTTAATTATTGAATAGAACCACCGTATTACCTGTACAGTGGTCAAAATTGGAACTAAATCGCTTTTTTGTAAATCACCATCCCGATGTCAGTTTTTGAAATGTGAGCACCGGAAATTAGATTTCCACAAGTACAGTCTTCTATTATTCTTCGGCTAGTCGTGAGTGCCCTGGTTGTGCCTCTGCCTACCTCTTCGGGGATATTGGCGTGAAGATACTTTTACATTATTATTATCGCTATTTTCTAAGTAAAAACCAAGTCATTTATTCTGTGACCTTGGAGATAATAATAATATTACATGTTTTAAGAAATTAATTTCTGAAACCATGCTGAGTACACATATAGATTTAATAAAACAAATTTTATTGTTGTTTTGGGTATGTTAATATTTTTTGCTCATTACATACCTACTTAGAAATAACATATTCTTGTGTTGGTGCCACACTATACGTTCATTAATTTTCAATACCCGTCTTGGTCCGGGCTCTTTTGCAGAATAGACCTGCCAGGCAGCTCGTAAAAGGCGAGTGTATGCTCACCGTCACTAACACCGTGACATCTTACTATGCGGTAGAGTTTTGTAGCGGATCGCCCGGATTGGTACCACCGCCTTACCTTTTCCTGCCGCCATAACGTCAATGCTTGTTGTTGACGTATTCCGATTTTGCTCGAAACCTAACATCCCAGCAACGGGATCATCGGGTTTGCAACGCATCCTTACCACCTTTGGTGTCTCTAGGCGGCGTGAATTTCTTACCATCAGGAAATCCGTCTGCTTGTTTGCCTTTCAACATAAAAAAAAATCACAAACACTATTACCACGTCACACTAGCGACACTGTTTACTGAACAGATAAGTTGGTGGCACTATACTTCTGATGGTAGTGTTCGATGACGAGTTGTTTACGTAATGGATGACAGCCGTCAACCTCTGCAAGGTCAAGGCTGTAATACGAGACACGTAATTACGCTATTTACGTGTACCGAGAAAGAAAGGAAAAACACATTAACTACACACATGGAAGACAATTACACACATTACTTTTAAATTAATAAAAAGATACATACAAAATTAAAAAAAGAAAGACAGAGAAGACATTAAACACCTCAGTGAGGAATATGTATATATGGTTAGAAATATATTATAGACTGAGGAATATAGTTGTATACATGACTGATCAAATGTTTACGCTCGGGTTCGATTCCCGATAAAGGCTAGCATTCGTGTGATGAACGTATGTATTTCTGAGTCTAAATGTTTATCAAGTTTATTTTGATATATATGTAGTGTATCATGTAAGTTTATGTTAGTATAGTTGACCTTTTTTTTGACGTTTGACGTTTGAAAATGATGTCGATCTCCAACCAGACTTTGTCCATTCCGTCGGCAAGTACCAGAACTTACGGAAATATTTTTTTATGATAGTGGAAGGCAAACAAACAGACGAATTTCGTGATAAAAAGAAATTCACGCGGCCTAAAGACACCAAAGGTGGTAATGATGTGTTGCCAACCTGAGAGCGGGATGTTAGGCCTCGAGCAAAACTATGTTTACCGGACATGGGACGTTATGGTGGCAGGAACAGGTAAGACGATGGTACTAATCCGGGCGAGTCGTTGCGAAACTCTACCTAGTAGGATGTCACGGTGCTAGTGACGGTAAGCCTATGCTCGCCTTTTACGAGCAGGAAGACAGATGGTCTATTCTGCAAAGGAGCCCTGACCAACATGGGGAAAAACTCTGTCGAGCCTTCATCCTACCAATTTGTGAATTAATTAAAAGTCACGGTGCTGTTGATGGTTATACTTTGCTCGCCTTTATAGTATCAATTATTCGTAGATGGAAGTCAGTAAAACGTGGTTAGCTCGATGATGAATCAACGGATAAAGTGTTTACGTGACGGATGACAGGCGTCAACCTCTGCGGAAAGGTCAAGGTTATGGCAATACGTAATTACACAGTCGTACTACTACGTACGACTACTACAAACGTTTAAGAAACCTTCAAAAGGCCGGCCACATATCGACATTCGGAACTTTGTTGTTACGGAATTCCTTTTCAAAAAAAGACGGGTTGCATTCCGAGAGTGCCGGCAGAAGTGAAAACTTGAATATTAACGTTGTGCATTTTTAATATATTGGATTGGTTAGGGAATAATTATTTTGCACAAATTGCTTTAATTGTCAGTATGAAAGAGCATTTTTGATATTTTGGAATGATTAAGGAATAATTTTGCACGAATTGCTTTAATTGTCAGTATGAAAGTACTATCATTTATGCACAAATATTATTTTCATATAATTAACCTGCGTTTGGCTTGACAAAAACTCGCTAAAGTAAGACCACGTGACGGCTAGGAGCGTCGTCATATTATCTGTACAACGAACATTGCTCGTCTACACATACAGCTTATTTTCAAGATGGAACAAATAGAGCAATGTCTGTTGACATTATACGTATTTGCTATCGTGTTGTCTTGTGAGATTGTAATGGTAATAATAATATAAACTCTTTATTTTACAACGAAAACATATAAAAAGTACTACAACTATTACAACAGCAAGTAGATTATTTATACAAATGGCGGTTTTATCGCTAATAAGCTATTTCTTCCAAACAACCAGCATTCAGAAAAAAGATATATAAACAAAGAAAAAGTTGTCACTTCAAAAATTTCGAACGCAGGGATTCGATACAAATGTATAGGGATAATAACTATTATTAATAATAGGTACATTTCAAATTATTCCGTACGGAATTTGACTGAATTTGTTCCGAAACTTGGAAATACGATTCCATCAAGGAATTCCGCGAGTAAGGGACAGACCTAAGTATAAAAAAAAATATTTTTTCAAACCCGTACATTCGAAGTGGCAAGCAAAGGAACAACCAGCTCACCCAAGATTAGCCGAAGGTACTTAGGTCCACATTGTGATAGGTGGTAAACCTAACCCTTACCAGACACTCATATAACTCCGGGCAATTTTTTGATCAGAAATTAGAAAAAAACACTGTTGAGTAACCCGACCCGGTAATCTAATCGTTGACTACATGAAATCGGACTTCATGTAGTCAACGCAAACACCAGACCACCATACCAAAGAGTGTATGTAGGTACCTTGTATGCATTATTCATCATGGTTGGTATGGTTAAGGTCGGTGCTCGTTCTTATCCTATTTCAAATAGTAAATTAGCGGATAACTGAAGCATGTCAAATGAGGGTGTTAGAGACCTCGAATGCGACGTCGCAAAATTTATTACTTAGTAAAGGTTACGTACGGTATTGATGAAAGTATAAATCTAAACCCGCAATTTGGCTGTTCGTCTATTCAATAAAAGGTCACGGTATTGATGAAAGTATCATAATATTAATACGTCAAGCAAAAACTTTGGACCCCTTATTAAGAAAAGTGCACCGACGGAGGAATATGAAATTTAGCACGCTTATAATTTGTCTAGAAGTGCAGAATGTTAATATTTTTTAAAAACAGTACTTATCGAATGCATTAAATCAATAAATGAAACATTACAAATTATTATAGATAATAATTAATAGTGTTTGGAAACAGAGTAGTTGGTCGTAATAAATGAAGATGGCGTTCTTATCAAAAATAATTTATATTGAATTACTTATAATTAAAGATTATTATGATCGAATTTGGACCAATATATGTTCTATTCAATAAAATAATCTTATAGGGCTTAAATGTTTAAAAAGCTTCCGATGAAATCTTTAAATTTAAACGATAAAGTATTTTCACGTTCGTCCGGTGCAACCCGACGTTTTTTTTTTGTAACAGTTATAACAAAATAATATGTTGAGGAGTAAGACTTGAAACAAAGATAGATTTCTTGTTTTTAAACTAACACGCAACATCACCAAATTAAATTTTAAAATATAAAAATAAAATTAAATAACTTTAAATGAGTTAAAACGCTTAAAACTTACTTATTAACCGACTCCAAACAGAAGGAGTTTCTCAATGCAACTATATGTTTCTTTTTGTACGTTTGTTACGCGATTACTCGGCCAATACCCAATCGATTTTGATGTTTTTTTTTGGGAAGATAGGTCATATTATTTTTTCACAGAGACGACATAAATAGATATATCACATTGTGGGGCTTAGTGTCTTCGGCTAATCGTGGGTGCCCCGGCTACGGCTTCGGTGATTTGGGCGTGAAGATACTTACTTACTTACTTAGTTACTTTCGCTAGGTTTATTTTTTACGTTCAAATCTGTAAATGCTTTTATATTCTTTCATCGACATAAATAATGCAACTACTACAATAAAACAATTTTATAGTTTTTCCAGCTGATATAAAAAAATTCACATAGTTACTATTTTTATTGGATATTATTGCTTCGTATTTTAGACTAGCTGTGCCCGCAGTTTTGTCCGCGTCGAATTGAACAAAGAAGTTATTTAGTTCATTAAAATAATTCTCAAAAAAACTACTCTGTAAGACATCAGATACCTGCTAATGAAAGTCCCGTCAACATCGGTCCAGTCGTTTCAGAGAATAGCCGAAACAAACAAACAAACAAAAATTTTTATTAATATTTTAATATAGGTATGTAGGTGTTTTGTATGTATAGGTATGTACATTTATACGCATGTAGTAAGAAGCCGTTATTTCAACATTAGAAACAGACTCTCCAATATTGTTCATTTCTACCGATTTATGACGTCTCTGTGGCCTGGCGGTCCGTTGTTGACTTCATGATGTCCCGGGTTTTATCCCTAGGGCGGGAAACAAAATTATCGGGTTTTTGGAAACTATTGCACGCGTTTGTATGAAAAGAGTAATGAATGTGAAGGTAACAGTTTGCGAGGATCGTGAGGTCTGGCACACGATACTTTCTGCCTACCCCGTAAGTGGAAAATATGTATGTATCCCGTAAGAGGAAGATATGTATGTATGTATATATGTATGTATCCCGTAAGTGGAAGATATGTATGCATGTATGTATGTATTTCACAGTTATTACGACAGTTTCAGAAACCCAATCAGCAAGTTCGAGAAGCGCCCAATTTAATCACATCATGCAGAGGAATCTCCAAGAAAGTATCCTCATTCGCGATACAGATTTCGTGCTCACGTAACACGCGTTACGAAATGCAAACAATGGCGGGTCGTGTTTTATTTCATTTCCTACTTGCTTATCTGCGGATATAAAAAACAATGCCTCTCTGTTGATTGTTGGATATTTCTCATCGGCCTCTCCGCGTCCACTTTCATGATGGAGCAGTTTGACATCTATTGTATAATTACTTTCATTAAAGTAGTTAACTGGCTGTTTACTCGCGTTTTTCTCAGCTTAGAAAAGATTGTCATACAAATTTTTATCACCCGTTTAATGTTATGTCATGTTCAAATTGTCTAATAATAAAAAAAAATGTTGCTCAAAATAGGATATGTGTCCGGTTGGCGATAGGGTTGCCACCTATCCATTTTGGGACTTAGTATCTTTGGCTAGTCGTGGGTGCCCTGATTGTGCCTCTGCCTACCTCTTCGGGGATATAGGCGGGAAGATTTTTTTAAGTTGTTTTGCTTACGAACGGTAGCTTTTTGTACGAGCAGTAAAAGCCCTAACTACGTCCGTTCGTTGGCTATTGTTACCTCTCAACGTTTTGTGTATCTATGAGCAACGCTCCGTTATTTTTAAGCAAACAACCAATGGTTATAATAACGGATTACGGTTCTTTGGTTATAGGAACTGGGCCTTAGTCCTATTGATTGATTTTTAGAAAAAGAAATCCTTTATTTAAACTCGGGTCTTGAAGTTTACGTAAACATACATACGTAAGGATGGATTTTACGTAAGGATGAAATTTGATATATCAAATTGATATATCAAATTTCATTGAAATCCATCCTGAGGATTAGCCATGAAATCTTAACAGATAGACAGTTTTTCGTATTTATAATATTGGTATGGATGCACTCATATATATATGCCAGTAAACTGACACACATAAGATCAGTAACATCGATGGTCGGTAGGTGGTGTTAGATAACTCTAAAGGTAACTTGCTTTCACGAGAACTTACTTTCTGCTTGTTCGCTATATTACCATTACATTTATTTTAGTGACTAGGTAGTACATTAAAGTATCTTCATGTCCGTACCCTCGAAGGTACAACCAGGGCACCCACGAACTGTCCCACAATGCGATAGGTGGCATGCCTATCCAATCCTGGTCAACGTCGTTTTTATTAGGAAATATGAAAAAACACATAATCTTTTTGTTACCCTAACCGGATTGCAAACCCGATACCTAATGAATTTAAGTCCAGCTCTGGACCGCTAGACTACAAAAGCTATAATATGATACTGCAGCGATTTACCTGTATTGGTATTACCGTCTTAATTTTGACCATAACGTTAGTGC
>NJDD01001685.1:224289-240144 GCA_002245505.1 Calephelis nemesis | reverse complement strand
CGTACCTTTTTATAGAAGATGTTTATCTATATTTTATAGGTATGAAGTACTCTCAAAGTAGGAAACGACAATGACTAGCACTGACGTTATAGTAAAAACGAAGGCAGTGTTCTGGGAAAGACATAACTATTTATAGAAGATGCTTATTGTCCCCGCTATAATAGTAGGGGAGCCCAAGAGGGGATTTTTGGATTAACACAGGCGCGTCAGATTTCGTAATCTGACCCATATCGTATGGGAGATACCCTGTACCATTGTGAACACCTCCATTATGTATCAAAAATCTCTATATAGAGACGCCCATGCAGGGTTGTCTGTCTAATTTTTTTGGCTTGTAAATAATAAATATACTCGAGCGTGTCAGATTAAAGTACGGCGGGCTTATTGCATGCCAATAATTCCATGTTTGAATTTTCTGATGATTTGGACAAGACGTATGGGAGTAGGAGTTTCAGAAACTTTCAAAAACCAAGTTATATGTGTTAATTATCCATTGCAGCAATCTGTCTGATTAACATATTTCTGTCACCGGAGACACATTATATTTTGTTAACATTTGATGAGTTCGGCTATGGTCAAGTGATTGGAATTGCTATTTTAGCTACTAAACACTTAACGCACCGGTAAAAAGGAAAACATTTTTACTCTCCACTATTTAATCGACAAAGTGCAATGGGTCCCAATAACGCTGGAGTTACCTAACATGTAGCATTGCGGGCTCCCCTACTACTACAAGCTAGCTAAAATACTATCTACAGCCAAGCGTAAATTTCTTATCAAGCCACGCGCCCTTAATACCTTTACTAGTGATGATTATTACAAAATACTGTTAGATCACAACAATGCGGAATGACTTTCGAAGATGTTAATTTTGTAACTTGAACTAATAGCAGTAGTTATTAATTACATAGTAAGTATATGTAACCGGACCACGATATATTAGAGTACTTTGAAGGCATGTAGAGCACAAACCTTGCATAATTCCACTAACTATACGACCTGACGACCTCCTTACGAAAGGTATTGTATAGACAACAGTTCAAAGAAGGCCTCGATTAAAAAAATACTTATTTTCCCCGCGTTGGCCCGGGCTTCTTTGCAGAATAGACCATCTGCCTTCCAGCCAGGCAGCTCGTAAAAGGCATGCATAGGCTTACGGTCCCTAATACCGAGACATCATACTAGGTGGTAGAGTTTCGCAGCAACTCGCCCGGATTGGTACCATCGCCTTACGTATTCCTGCCGCCATTACGTTAGTGTTTGCCGTTGACGTGTTCCGGTTTGGAGGGTAAGGTAGCCGGTAAAGTTACTTTTGCTTGAAGGCTAACATCCTGGCCTCAGGTTGGCAACTCACCATTAACATCTTTGGTGTCTCTGGGCGGCGTGAATTTCTTACCGTCAGGAAATCCGTCTGCTTGATTCCCTTCCAATATCATAAAAAAAAGTTTCTTGACAGCCTCGTTGGTCAAGGGATTAGTATACGCCTAACTATTCCCTAATGAGGCAAGCATTTGGGTGATATGATAAACATTGATCTCCGCTTTTCCGGGTCTATGTGTTTGATATATTCCGTTGTATTCCGTAATCCTGTGTATTAATATTTTTGACGATTGAGATTAATTGCTCCTCATGCCAATCTCTTATAAATATTATGTAATATCAGCACTTATTTATTTATTAATTTTTTTATGATAATGGAAGGCAAACAAGCAGACTGATTTCCTGATGATAATAAATTCACGCCGCCTAGAGACACAAAGTCGTAATGGTGCGTTGCCAACCTGAGGCCGGGATGTTAACCCTCGAGCAAAAGTAACTTTACTGACTACCTTATCGTCCGAACCGGAACACGTCAACGGCAATCATTGGACTTTATGGTGGCAGGAATAGGTAAGGCGGTGGTACCAATCCGGACGAGTCGCTGCGAAACTCCACCACTGTCAGTAACAGTAGATGTCACGGTGTTGGTTACGGTAAGCCTGTGCTCGCCTTTTACGAGCTGCCTGGCAGAAAGGCAGATGGGCTATTCTACAAAAGAGCCCGGACTAACACGGGGCTTGTTTTTTATTGTAAATTGTAAATATATTTTAAAGTAAGGAAAAAAGACAAGACCGTTGAGTTTCTTGCCGAATCTTCTCAGTGTGAGGTTGCGTTCCAATCCGGTGGTAGATTTAGTATTATATAGACGCGTCACAAGTGCATCTTGAAATGAAAATATTTTTGTATTTTAGTAGTGAAACGAAAGTGTTTTTGATTTTAGTTTTGTAATAGCACAAGTATTTACTCGCTTGCTATGGAGCTAGATCAATTTGTGTAATTTTTTCAAGGATATTTCACCGGTGGACTTCTTTCCATCCGCTCAGTTCGTATTGGCAAAAAATAAATGTTGTTTTTCCTACTTTCCTCAAAGTTTTTCCCATTTTCTTTTAAACCTTCCGTAGAATTTCACAAATAATTACAAAACCAAAATTAACCAAATCGGTCCAGTCGTTCGGAAGAATGCGTTCACATACATTTTGGCGATTCATTTATATATTTAGATTTTGTGTAGATAGCGAATGCAAAAATGTCTGTTATAAAAATTGTATAATATATTCTTAATTTTATATCAACGGTAAATAATTGCACCATTTTATAACCAGGTAAGGTTTTTTTATTAATACAGTTACATATTCAGCAATAATATTTTAATAATGTAATCAGTCAGATTATTTAATCGAGTCCTGTTATTAGCTCACCGGAATTGGTGGCGTCATCTGATTTGTTTCTTGTGCCGTTATATCGGTGCTTTTCGTTGTCATTTCCCAGTGAGGTAGTAGGGTAGCTGGTGGAATTTATCCTAACCTCTAACCTCATACTTGTAAGCGATCATTACCATTTTTGGTTTGTGTAGTCGACGAGTAGCTTTATAAAGCTTAGATACTTAGTAAAGAGGTGGAACATCGTAACCTTAGGTTGGCAACACATCATTCACATTTTTGGTGTTGATGTGTGGGAAGTAATATAGGTTGAATAGAGGCCTAACATCATAGCCTGTAGTTTACGTAGTTAGTATTCCTTAGCATCAGAAGAACCATTATTTATTTGCCTCCGTACTAAAACGTTAAAAAAATGTTCCCTTCTTTTGAATTGGAACTTTGCTTTTTATAGGCCTATATTATTAACCTCTCTAAGATTGCTGTTTTCAATTATTAACTAAATTATCTTAGAAGCAAAGCTCTAGAACACGTCTCTATCTGTAGATAGGTTACTAATATCGGGCGTAAGACCCCTTTGAAGAATGACTGGCAAAGTTTTAACCTATGTATAATACCTTATAGATACGAAAAGGTAAAATGAATTCCAATGTGAAACTCCTTTTCAAACGTACGTTTAATAGTACATAAGTAGAAAGTAAATAAATATTACTTAAAACTGAAAATCTAGCTACTTTTCCTAGTCAGTCAAAAATGTCCGGAATGTGTCCATTTCTATCGTCTTGCTGGAAGGTTTTCGGTGCTTTCACTTGCAATTTCGCGTGCATATGTACCATTAAATGGACTAATTCTATTCTCCATGGCACTATCATAATTGAGCCCTCGGCTGAGGTGACCACACGGATCGTTGTTGAGGAAATGTCCTGCGTTTTTCGGCTATAAAGTCGCCATTTTAAAACTACTATCGTTATCTTGTACTCTTTTCTGGTAGTGATTTTTTCTTCATCAGAGAAACAGACTTAAATATGTTCCTATCTAAACTATACTTCCAGTTTTTAATCCGCACCGAAGAAGAGGGGTGTTATAAGTTTGACGTGTCTGTGTGTGTATGGGTATGTGTCTGTGGCATCATAACTCCTGACCGCATGGAAAGATTTGAAAATGATCGAGATAAATTTGAGCTACATTACAGATAGTTTTATTGGGATTTACAGATTTTTTTTTCGTTTATCTTTTACGATTATCTTTTATTAGAAGGCAAACAAGCATTGCAACATGCTTTATTATGTATCACATCTAAACGCCTGAAAAGATCGATTCGTTGCCAATCTGAGAGAAGGGTGCTAATCTTCTTCTGTAAAAGAGTTAAGGCGGTGGGAAAGTGTTAAGTGTGTACCAGTCCAGGCCTCGTCTCTTTCGAGCCTTTACCTTACAGGTAGACAATTGGCGTTTATTCTTCTGAGATTCCAGAACCGACCACCTGTCCCTTATAAAAGCACTAGCCTGGTCAGCGCACTCTCGATATCCATGCGGCCGAGGCGTGCACGCTATTAGATCAGTAATAGCCATCGATTCGCCTTGGCAGACTCTCGTGTTGCGTGATGCCTCCGAGATTACCTCGGGACAATGGGTTTAATGTCATTTGTACTAACGATATTGAATATTCTGTTGTCAATGTTCATCTGCTAATTGGTTTAGGACTTGACCTCCTTTTTTTAAATTTTGCATGCCAACTAGCAACGTCAATATCCGTCCCCTTTAAAATACAAGGTGCTGTAATGGGGTCAGATATCTGCATTGCTTATATTTTTATGTGATAAAACAGTTGACAATCACACAGCTCTCCTGAGATTAATGCAACCGTGGCCTAAAAGTACCACAGATGTTGTAGGTGCATCACTGTGCTTTGGCCGAGTTGCAAAGCTTATTATGCAAGTCTACTGACTACCCTACCTTCCGGACCGGAACATGACATTGTGATTATGGCGTCAGGTATAGGTAAGGCGGTGGATACCTATCCGGGCAACTTGCTGCACAACATTCTACCACCAGTGGTCCAATTGTTAATTATCTAAGCTCGTCTCTTACATGCTGCTAGGGAGTGAGGCAAATGGGCTTCTAAGCAGATGACCCTAACCACCACGGGGAGACTACTGTAATTACTGTACCTATTTTGCAGGATTTTATGTTATAAGGTAGAGACAGCCGTCACCTATATATAGGTACCATAAATGTTTTGGTCGTGGGCTTAGGCCGCTTATCCAAATCTACCAGCTACACTACTCTTCATCACGGCACAGCACATACGGGGTGCTAATATTTATATACCCCGTGTTGGCCCGGACTCCTTTGCAGAATAGACCATCTGCCTTTCTTGCCAGGCAGCTCGTAAAAGGCGAGCATAGGCTTATCGTCGCTATCACCGTGACATCTGACTAGGTGGTAGAGTTTCGTAGCGACTCACCCGGATTGGTACCACCGCCTTACCTATACCTGCCCGCCATAACGTTATGACGTGGTCTGGTTCGGAGGGTAAGGTGGCCGGTAAACTTACTTTTGCTCGAGGCCTAACATCCCGGCTTCAGGTTGGCAACGCACCATTACCATCTTTAGTGTCTCTAGGCGGCGTGAATTTCTTACCATCAGGAAATCCGTCTGCTTGTTTGCCTTCCTATAATATAAAAAAAATGTAACGTTAACCTGTAAGAGGCACTTGTGATGCGTCTATAAAATACTAAATCTACCATCTGATCGAAACGCGGCCTTACACTGAGAATATCCGGCAAGAAACTCGGTCTCATCTCTGTCCATATCTCAACGATCAGATTTTTTATCATTATTTCCTATGTAGGTACTCCACGTTGTCTCTGGGCTCCTTTCTTTGACTAAGGATCTATCTACCTAAATGGAAACTTACAGAATTCGGTATTTATATCATTATAAGACAAATAATTAGACGATTTTGCTGATGGAGATTTCTCATACTTGGATTCAACCCGTGTTCATGCGGGTTCGATCCCACACTGAGATATTTTTTCTTAAGAAAATTGCTAATTACTATTTATTACATGACAAGCGGCCCGCCCCCTCTTCGCACGGTTATGAAATATACATATAAACCTTCCTTTTCAATCCCTTTATCTATTAAAAAAACCGCATCAACATCCGTTGCGTAGTAGCGTAGTAGTTTAAAAGATTTAAGCATAAAAAGGGACATAGGGACAGGAGAAGCGACTTTGTTTTAGACTATGTAGTGATATATTATGTTGATACATGTTAATACTCCCAAATTCTGCTATTTTCATTGGCTTTTGCGGTCATGCATCAAGTCAGAACGAATATGTCCGTGTTAATTATTATTAAAAAATATAACTGTATAAAAAGTACAGTATGAGAATTGATATGTATGCAAAATTTTATGTAAACGGGTTGATCCGTTACCTCGTGCAAAAATTAGAATGGCACAGTCATGTAGACTTAAATTATCCAAAATTTAACATAATATTATAATAATGCACTGTAGAAATTTTAGCGGAACATTATATAATATTATTTAGTAATACTACAAACTAGCCTACGATCCACGGCTCGCCCGGAACAGCTATAAGTTTATCCTTTTTTTAAACACTATAACTTACATAAGAATTTAAGGTCGCCTGATGGAAAGTGAAGGAGAGATATAACATGTAAGAGTACTAAACAAGATAGTGCCTATTCACTCTTTCCATGAAGACATTCAATTTATATTCACTAGGAAACACCTCCCGTAGCAAAGAGTTCTTAAACGTATACTAATGATAAAAAGGGAAGTTCATATCTTAGTACGTGTCCAAGGGATATCCGCCAAATAGGAGTGATACTCTGCCGTAGTCGGATTGGTACCACCGTTTTACCTAATCCTGCTGCCATAATCTCAGCGCTTGCCGTTGACGTGTTCCGGTTGGTAAGGTAGCCGGTAAACTTAATTTTGCTCAATCCCGGCCTAAAGTTGGCGACGAACCATTTCCACGTTTGGTGTCCCTTGGCGGCGTGAATTTCTTAACCTTAGGAAATCCGTCTGCGTCTTCCAATATCGTGAAAAAAAGAAGTCCCGATTCTCGGCTAAGAAATGATGCCGGTGGAATCAGGTTGTGAAGTACACTCAGCAAAGCAAGCTTGATATTCTGCGACGATGCTCAATCCTAAAAAATCTGGTTTTTTGATAATTTATATCAAAGTCCTATTTAATCTTTGCACGGCAATCTTATCGAGTCCATTTGTTATCTATTATAAAAATCTAGATCTTTTCGAATTCGATTTATAAATTTTTAGATATTAGAAATTTAACACAAAAAATATTTCTGTGTCTTAACCTTTTATTAATTGTATTTAACACTATTCGCAGCAGATTATATTTTTGCTCTCCCTGTGTTGACCCGGGCTCCTTTACAGTATAGACCATCTGCCTTCCTGTGCCAGACATCTCGTATCAGTCGAGCATAGGCTCACCGTCACTAACACAATGACATCTGACTAGGTAGTAGAGTCTCGCAGCGAATCGCCCAGATTGGTACCACCGCCTCACCTATTCCTGCCGTCATACATCAGCGTTGCCTTTGACGTGTTCCGGTTCGGAGGGTAAAGGAGCCGTTAAACTTACTTTTGCTCGAGGCCTGACATCCCGGCCTAAGTTTGGCAGCGCACTATGTCCACCTTTGGTGTCTCTAGGCGGCGTGAATTTCTTACTATCAGGAACTCCGTCTCCTTTTTTTGCCTTCCAGTGTCTTAAAAAAAGTTAACATTGTCGTAATAGTTCTTAACTATATTACAGAAAGGTTTTCGTTGGGGATTATTGAACATTTTATAAAAAAAGCATCTTTACGTCCATATCCCCGAAGAGGTAGGCAGATGCACAACCAGGGCGCTCACGACTAGCCGAAGATACTAAGTCCCACAATGTGATAGGTGGCAAGCCTATCGCCAACCGGGCACATATCCAATCCCGAGCATCATTTTTTGTTATTACAAAATTGTAAAAAAACAATTTTGGTTTTTGTTGCCCGACCCGGGATTCGAACCCGGGACCTCAAGCAGTCAAGTCCAACAACTGAACCACACATAGACCACATAGACCACATAGGCGAACATTTTTAATTTTATGAAAACACAGGTACAGGTTGGGACCTGTACGGTGGCCATTATACAAACTGCTGTCCACAGATCGCAATGTTTTTTTGTTACATAAGGTTAGATAATATGGACGACGACCGTGTGACCACCAGAATTCATTCATAATTCTTATCAGCCTCTTTGTTTTGTATTAGTGTGAGTAATTGCTAATTAGCTTCATTATGATATTCGTAATAACCGGAAAGCAACACTTTCTTCCACGTTGTGCTGGTTTTTTGTAACTTGTCTCGGATATTCGGGCTAGAGTACAGATTGTGTTGAAGATGGTAGTACGCGGAAGTGGCGCCGCCCTTGCGGATATAATGCCTTTCGTAAAACAACACTTATCTAAGTGTGGCCTGTTCCCAACGCAAAGAGAAAACCGGCCATTGAATGAATGAATGAATGAATGAATACACTTTATTATGCACCAAAATTTACAAAAAAAAATACACACTTTTTCTCTTACAACAATATTTAACGTAGGTGCACAAAGGTGGTCTTATCGCTTCAGAGCGATCCCTGCCAGACAACCTTAGGGTGAAGGAGACAATTTAAGTTATTTAAAAACTAAGGTAGGCCTTCATAAAAGAAACTTATTTTAATCTAATAAAACAAAAACTTTAAACTTTAAAAAAACATTGAACTTTAAGTAAAAAAATGTTTAGTTATGAATTACGAAATCTCACTAACTGTTAGACACATAACATGAAATCAGGCAAGGAGGTAGTTTATAGACACGACATATCAGCCTCTGTGTTCTAGAGGTCCCAGTGTTGGACTTAACTTCATGAGGTCGATGTAGGCCGGGTTCGATTAGATATGTGCCCGGTTGGTAATAGGATTGCCACCTATCACATCGAGGGAGTGTCTTCGGCTAGTCGTGGGTGCCCTGGTTGTGTTTCTGCCTACCTCTTCGAGGGTATGGGCGTAAAGATACTTTTTTTTACATATCAGCTATGACCTAAATAATAGAGCTAAAAATGTGTCACAACTCATATCGGCATTTGATCCCCCGTGTTGGTCCGGGCTCCTTTGCAGAATAGACCATCTGCCTTTCTTGCCAGGCAGCTCGTAAAAGGCGAGCATAGGCTTATCATCACTAACACCGTGACATCTGACTAGGTGGTAGAGTTTCGCAGCGACTCGCCCGGATTGGTATCACCGCCTTACCTATTCCTGCCGCCATAACGTCATGACATGTTCCGGTTCGGAGGGTAAGGTAGCCGGTAAACTTACTTTTGCTCGAGGCCTAACATCTTGACCTCAGGTTGGCAACGCACCATTACCACCTTTGGTGTCTCTAGGCGGCGTGAATTTCTTACCATCAGGAAATCCGTCTGCTTGTTTGCCTTCCTATAATATAATATAAATATATATATAAACAGGTTTGACACATTTGGATGACCACGCGCATAACCTGCCTTTTACCACGAACTACATTTATTGAATAAATTATTATGTTACAATAATATTTCAATGAAAAACTACGCTTTTGTTATCGTTCGGTACTAACATAATCAGCCAGTCAGTTATTCGGGTGGTGATCGTTTTATTTTATTTGCTTTTGGGCTATAGAATACTCTCAAATGTTGATATTTTAAGGTCAAATACACAGGTCCTAAAGACATTCAAACATGTTAGTGGCGTGTTACCAATCTAAGGATTTTGTGGTTTAAGTGTCTTGTGTACTGACGCTTTTGCCTCCCCAGCTTGATAGTGAGTATGGCAAGCACCGACGTAGCAGCAGCAACAGTAGAGTTCGGTGGAGCTGTTACTCGTCTGTAGGACAACTATCTATTTTGATTAGTTAAAAATAAGAAAAACTGTATGATATGTGCACAATTTGGTGACTGCGAAAAATGTATTCTTGAATACTTCTTCAAATAAAAAATGTGTGCGTGTACTAGCGTACACTCGTAAGAAGTGAAGAAGTGACACTTCTTTATGACGTTACTTTTCAAAAAATAATTTACTATATGCGACTTTACAGAAATTGGTTAAATAAAGTTTTTTGCCAATCCGCTGGAGAAAGTATACTTCGAATCACGCGTGGTAGGGATAAGAACAAAGATGGCGCGTAACGGAAAAACGTGACGCGTAACGAAAAAATGTTACACTAATTTTTTTCCAACCCCGATAAAGAAGTTTCACTTCAAAAATATGATATTCTATTCTACTGTGACTGATGATTACAACCAAAGCGAATTATTGTTTTCAGAGAAACTTGTGCTGATTTAGTGTGTAATGTATTTCAGGTTTATGGGTGTGTGTGTGCACGAGGGCCAACTGCACGCCCTCACGCAGTACATGGAGGGAGGGTCACTGGAGCAGTTGATCCTCGGCCGTCCGCTGGAGCCCTTGCCGCAGTCCCTCAGGATATCTCTGGCCGCCGACGTCGCCGAGGGCATGAAGTACCTGCATTCATTAGGAGTCTTCCACAGGGATCTTACTGCCAAGGTACTACACATCAGGCCTGACCACTACAACCACATCATGCCCGTTATGTATTAAGATAGCGACCAGTCAAGCTAGTTCCGTGATAATTAAGTGCAAAGTAGACACCATTAATGTTAATGATGCGTTGCCAACTTATTGCCTGGATGGCTGTACTTGTCTATCGGTTACCGTATCCTCCAGCACTGAACACAATGGTGAACGCTACCGCTATGGCGCCAGGAATAATTGAGGCGATGGTAGTGACCAGGATAAGATGATGCACCACAGTCTACCACCTGGTTAATTATTAAAATTGGATCAGTTTTGGATTGGATAAGGATTGGATCAGAATTTAAGTCGAAAAAGAATAACAACAAATCCTACTCAAATTGTTTTATTATCACAACGTGATTTGATAATTCATTCTTCGCTAAGATAGTTAATAATTCCGAGATGGTCCCACATACATTTCATTAGTAACCCATTATTAGTTTTGTAATTTATTAACACGCCCACGCAACTTCGTCAGCGTAGAATAGTTACGATTTTCGTAAAAACTT
Organism: Calephelis nemesis; assembly: GCA_002245505.1. Lineage (NCBI taxonomy): Eukaryota > Metazoa > Arthropoda > Insecta > Lepidoptera > Riodinidae > Calephelis > Calephelis nemesis. The sequence goes on along the minus strand of NJDD01001685.1, from coordinate 229,301 downwards.
TTAAACCCATCGTAGCCCTTTGGGCTTGGTTAAAAGAATAATAAAAAATAAATTCACGCCCATATCCCTGAAGGGATAGGCAGAGGCACAACCAGGACACCCACGACTAGCCGAATATACTAAATCCCACAAAGTGATAAGTGGCAAAATTGGATATGTGCCTGGTTGGCGATAGGCAACGAAGCACATATCCAATAGTCAAGTCCAACGCCGGATCGCTAGATCACAGAGGCGTTAAAAAAATATAGGCCATCTAAATCGCTTCTGCAGTCTAGTGGTCCGGTTATATATATCTTCTAGAGGGAACCTGCCGGATTAGTTACTCGGATCTACATTCTCGGGTCATTCATTGAAAAGAGGATTAGTTTTTACGAATTTCTAATGAAAGTAACGTGGCCCGGTTGGCCTTGGCGATAGGTTTGGCAGCTATCGTATTGTGGGATTTAGTATCTTCAGCTAGTCGTAGGTGCAGCTCTGCCTACCTATTTCGTGATATGAGCGTGAAGATGCTTTCTGTAGCCTATGTTTTAACGCAGGACTTAACTATTTGCATATCAAATATCATCAAAATCAGTGGGAGTGTTGCAGCGATGAAAGTGATGTGAAAAAAAAGACACACATACAGAAAGATTGACTTTCGCATTTACAATATCATTATAGATAAAAAAAATTAAACTCAAATGTCATCGACATGCATGTTCGTAAATTGTATGGTTATTCCATTATACAAATAACATCGCCTCTGTGGTCTAGCGGTTTTGCGTTAGACTTGATTTCTTCGGAAACTTGAGGTTCGATCCCTAGGTCGGGCAACAAAAAAAATAGATTGCCCGGGATTGGATATGTGTCCGGTTGGCTATCACATTGTGGTACTTAGTATTTTCGACTAGTTGTGGGCGCCCTGGTTGTGCCTCTGCCAACCTTCTCGGGGATATGGGCGTGAAGATACTTACAAATAAGATTGAAAATGAAGTTAAAATGTCCACGCATATTATGTTTAGCCGTGGTGTGTATCATTTTACAATCAAATCTGTAATCGCATTTCGTGTGAATGAATTATTCATTAATGATTTCCCTGCTGTTATTCACACGAATGAATAAATTGTTATTCATACTGATATTCACGTGAGTGTTGTCGTGTTAACACTTAACGCGAAGTGTCGGGTTACTAACCGACGACGATATGAATCGGCTACATCTTTATTATCTCACTTCTGAACACGCTTCACAGTATACGATTTCACGCATATTGGACTAGCCTGCGCCCACGGCATCGCTGACTTGAATTTGCATGTAGTAATCGCTACGTATTATAACACGAAGTTAGGTATGTAATATAACGAAACGAAACCCATCACTACATAGTGTGAAACAAAGTCGCTTCCTCTTTCCCTATGTTCCTTTGTATGCTTAAATCTTTCAAACTACGCAACGGATTTTGATGCGGTTTTTTTAGTAGAAAAAGTGATTGAAGAGGAAGGTTTAAATGTATATTTCATAACCGTCCGAAGCCGGGGTGGGCCGCTAGTTCACGATAAACTCAAAAACTGCTACACGGTTACGAAATAGATTGGGGATGAAATCTAATACTACTGAAATGTTCGCATCTAAATATCCGCCGTCTTATCTGTTCCCATCGCCCGGTCGTGTTCCGGTGCAGAGGGTAGGGTAACCGTTAAACTTGTACAATAGGCTGCAGGACAGCAACGCACCTACATCAATGGTATATAAAGCCCACTGTTTATGTCTTACAATGTTACATCCGTACTAATGTTCCAGTTTATCTGTCTGTTATACTTTAACGGCTAAATTGCTCAACCGATTAAAATGAAATTTAAAATGCAAATAGTTTAAAACCCTAATTAAACAATTAAGGCATCGCCTTTTTGTTTGTATGAAAATCATAACTATTTTACGCTGACGAAGTCGCGCCGAAATGCTTAATTAGTTTTCCCCGCTGTACGGTAACGAACTGGCCCACCAAAATTAAAAGTCCGTATAGTAAGGGCGAGAACCCATTCTCGCGTTGCATCGTCGCTTGCGTCGCTCCCGTATATGTAATCCACAAGTTTCGTTGCAACGACGCAAAGCACCGCACCCATGGGGCCTCACCCTAACAGACCACATACTCCAGTGCAGACCTACGTCATTATAACTAGCACGAACACATACATGCATACATAAGTATGATAATTGATTTATTTCTTTTTCCAGAACGTATTGTTAAAGAGAAGCGAAGACGGAGAACTTGTCGCCGTGGTAGCGGACTTCGGTCTGGCCGCAAAAATACCTCATTCAGTGTAAGTTGATTCATACAAAATGTTATTACCTTCTTCCTCACTATTACCACTCTGCATTTAGATTTTGAAAAGTAACATTTTTTACAGAGCAGAGAACTTTAACATTGGTGCTAATTCTTCTGAGCACCAACAAATTTTTTTTAGTGTGTGCTATCTTTTTCCAATGAAACAAAAAGAAAAGAGATAGAAAATGTTAGACCAACGAACTCGTGACGTTTTTAGTCAACGTTTACGGCGAACGGCCAATTGATTAAGGCCCGCCACATGCATTCGGATTTGTTACGGAATTCCGTATCGGGAAAATTTCGAACGCCACAAATCCATACAAATCTATTGACCTAGACACAACATGATTTTTTTTGTACGGGACTAGGCTAGATTTGTATGGGGTGCCATTTTGTTTTGAATGAATGAAGGAATTACAATTGTATGTTGCGAGCCTAAAAGTCTATAGAAATTTCATGTAGAGACTAATCTCACGGCACTGAACGAATTTGTCTCTTTCTTAATAGAAGCGATAGTAATCTACAGTTGAAAGAAGATAGCGATAACTAAAAATTTGTTTTGAGCGCGCGAACACAGTTACCACTATTAAAAACTAGCTGGAACGGTTTTTATGAGAAAAAGAAAATGGCGATTTTACCTATTTTACTTGCAATTTTTTAACTTTTTCTTTGCTTAGTGTAGACTACACTATAATCATCGTCAAGCTTCAACGAATATTCAATTAATACAAATGTAGCTTAATTAGCACAGTGATTCCTAAAGTTATTTGGGCTACAACCCATTTGCAAAAAAATCCCAAAACTCGGGACCCACCTCTAGAAAAAAAAGATTTTATAAGAAAAAAAGACAAGCCCGCTGAGTTTCTCTCGCCGGATCTTCTCAGTGTATGGCGGCGTCCCGATCCGGTAGTAGATTTTAGAATTATATAGACACGTCACAAGAATCTTTGTATAGATCCATGTGAATAAAAAAAAGGACATTACACTATTACCAATATGAATGAAGGACTTAGTTTGATCACTGTTTATAATATTTTATAACACAAGATTTTTATAGCTTAATAATTTATTTATTTAATTATGTCGTATCATCATTCATTGTGAATTCTGGTTTCAGATATTCTAGGTAATACTTTCTCATAATTTTCTGACGTTTCGTGCCATCGTAAGTCATTGAGGGCATTTGGAAGTCGGATTCAGTGTCGCTTTTGTTACTTAGATCATCTGTATTTTACTACTATTTTCGCAATCAACTTTTGGCTCGGTCGCGTGGTGTGTTGTTCTACAGGGAGGACCCATGGTTTGGGAAACCCTGGCTTAGCAGCTTCCTTTCATCAAGTTTAATCTACCAATAGCTTTATTTATATTTTCCACAAGTAATTGAAACATAGAAGTCATGATAACTTTTTAATATTTTGAATAATTATGTGGATGTCCTTGTATTGTGAATTTTGGGAACGGCGTTGGCAGCAAATGGCGGTTTTATTGCCCTACCTGGCTAATTAAAACGCGGAAGCGCGGTAAATTTTTTCTCATTAATACGTCTGTAGGCCGAGTGTAATGGCAACGTCAAAATTCATAAAACGCAACTTTCGCGTTAGTGAGTAAACTCGTTACATGTAGTTAAACGTTTTAAGTGCGAGTGTAATGCCATTGGAAAACCGTGTCACTTGTCACTGAGTTACGAGTTTACTCACTAATGTCTGCGTTTATAATACGAACAAATCATATGTAGATAAAAACATATGTCATTGTTTAAGGTGGGCATACTTTCTAACGTCGTCGTATTACTTTGCGAATTTTCTTTCTCTTTTACTCCTGCAAGATAAAAAGGGATAAAACGAAAACAATGTCAATACATTTTTTTCTTTTTCTTTCTTTAGATTTTGGCATTCACGTTAGTATTTTGCCATCAGTCAAGTAGAAATTTGCATCAAATTTACCAAAATCGGGGTTCAAACTTCAATTATAATTAATCACAAGTCATAAAGGTCAAAAGGTACATAAAGTGTACCTACAAGTACAAATCCCGTTCATACACCGTCAAGTCAGGTGTCATCTAACTAGAATGCGAGGTTCTCTTAGGAGAATAGTTACGCCTAGATTATCTCCCCGGCCCAGAACATCTAGGCCACATCTGACCCCAAGAAGGCGCGTGCGATCTGGAACTTCCTTATATCAAACGGCGAGAGTATTTCTTAATTCGGATATAGAGTGGAAAAATTTCCAAATTGAGAAGTTCCAGGCCGAACAAAGGCAAAAACAAAATGAGTTACGTATTAGAAAGTTAGAACTAGCGTCGCAATCGCGTTGGCAAGAGTTGACAAGTAGGGCGCTGGATATACTAGGCAAAATAGCCAATAAGATTTAATTTATTTTTACGACGACACTTTTTTTATGATATTGGAAGGCAAACAAGCAGACGGATATCCTGGTGTAAGAAATTCACGCCGCCTAGAGACACCAAAGGGGGTAATAATGCGTTGCCAACCTGAGGCCGGGATGTTAGCCTTCGAGCAAAATTAAGTTTACCGTCTACCGTAACCTCCAAACCGGAACACGTCAACGGCAAGCATTAACGTTATGGCGGCAGGAATCTTGTGTAGTACCAATCCGGGCAAGTCGCTGCAAAGCTCTACCAACTAGTAGGATGTCACGGTGTTAGTGAAAGTAAGCCTATACTCCCTTTTACGAGCGACCTGGCAGG